>JAQGAX010000329.1:0-18215 GCA_034698105.1 Plectus exinocaudatus | reverse complement strand
TTTGCGGGAGATGGGGGCTTAGCGGGATAGAATGAGAGATTTGTGGGGTGATTGGCGGGGTAGGGAACCTAACACACTCCCCCTGTAGGACGGGGATGTGGAAAGGTGGAAGGGCACCGACGTTCTGGGGGTGGGCACCTGAATTTTTACCCCTGGCGGTGCCCCATTCCCCTCGGCCTGTCTTTGTGCAAGGCTGGCATGTTGCGGCCGGTATAGGGAGAGGTATACCCCTTGCAGGTTGTGGGGCATAGGTCTGGACGGCTGGGGAGAGGGGGGTGATTGTCAACTTCTCCGGCCACTGCTCAATGATTGCATTCAAATTGCCGGAGTCGGAATCAATTGGAATTGCGGCAGTTTTGCTGTTGCGGGAATTTGATTTTATGATTCTTTGCAGTCGGAAGAAGGCGAGCCGCTGCGGGCGTGGATCAGCGAGCGCGACAACGAGATGCTGCAGAAGACGACGATGCAGCTGCCCGTGCGCAACGTCATGTACTGGATCTGAGGGAAGAAGGATCAAGAAAAAGGAGTGCGACCAAATCTGTTCCGTTCGTTTTTAAAAGTCGTCCTGCACTACACTCATGATATTGTTCTCGTTGATGTTTTGCGTTGTTTCTGTCGCTTCGGACCAGCTGAGACTAATGTTAGGACTTGCGTCACTGTTGATTTTGTAATTACGTTATACTACTGCGTTGTTTAAGTTGACATATCGTTCGCTGTTGTCATCCGACCCGGTTACATTTCGCCAAGCCAGCCGTTCGGCCGAGTAACTAGTTTCGCGGTGTCATTTAAAAATCGTTTTCTGCGTTGTTCCGCCTCGCCTACGCTTTAGTTTCGGTAAAGTTGGATCGCGTTACTGTACTGTAGTAAAAATCTTTGCATCAGTGTTGACTGCAGTGCGCGCCGCGCAGGTGGCTTGTTTTGTATGCTTGGCGATTGACTGGCAGGCCGACTGGTTCGTGAGAGTGCTGCCGCATACATACGCGAAAGGAAAAATACTTTTTTGAACAGAACAAACGAAACGACACGCGCAACCACTACCGCAAACTACATTTGATAAACTCGATAATGCGTTTCAGAAGCTGGGGCAGTGCCCGCGCAACCCCTAGCGATGCGCCTGGTCCCTTTCCTGTCGAAGATACGCCATTTATTCGACTACATCCCGAGAAATTTTTTGTGTCTGACTAAAAAAACATTACCACGTGCGCGGAAATTTTTTTGGCGTTTTGAATTTGCGCCGAAATCCCGATACGAAGTACCATAGCGGCTAACCCCCTCGAGCTCAGACACCCGTTACAAGTCTGTTGATCACTCACACCCCCCCCCCCCATATCCTTACCACAATAGCCCCTGTTTGTCGCTATTCCATCCTGAAAATACTCTAAATACAAAAAATATGCGAAATCATAGCGTAATACTCAAATACTCTTCAGTCCCATCTTCTGCGTTCGCGGTGCAACACGCTTTCGTTCGCCAATAAAGTTTGCCGCAAGTACGCGTAAATGAGTCGCAATCGCGATCCCCGACCAAAGCAGCTGCACAAGAGTAAGAAAACTCAAACCAATCCAGAAACCCAGAGCGCCACCGAATGCGCCAAGAAATTCACTTATTGTTCCAACATATCGTTTCTCGGCCAGCACATACGTGAAAGATTTCATCCGAAGCAATAAATGCGCTTGGTCAACGTCGATCGATTCGTAGTTAATTCTGTATTCGCTGTATCGAATGTGCGTGCAAAAACGGGGACACTTTTGGACGCAAGACGATTGCTCATCGATAAATGTTGGTAGGCATGTCTTTTATTGATTTAATGTGCAGTGATTAACAACAATAGACGTATGCAGTTGCCAGCTGACAGGTGTGCAATTGCAGCTTTCCCTTATCGCCTTAATGCGGCATTCATTTTCGCATTCTTCCAACGTTTTCTCCGCGGAGCACTGCTGAATTCCATCACTATTGGAAATAGGAAGTGCCCGGTACAGGGTATCTCTTCTTAGAGCAGAGCTGACGTTTCCACCAAATTTCATAGGGCGCACTGAGTCGAAGATTAAAGTTGCGGTTGTGTCGTTGGTAAAGAAATCTCGGCCAAGAAAATCAATGGTGGCAGTATCATCAAGTTGCAAGACGAGTTCATCGCGAACTACCTTTAACCTGTTTCTTTGAATTTTGATTTCGCCGTTCGCATTTTCTGAAGACAATTCTTAGAATGGCAATTTGTAACAAATTATCGATTGTCCAATAAAGGTAGTTTCAATTATTTTCAGCTTTGTCCTTTGCAATGTTCCATTAATATCTTGAATTTGATTATCACTAAGGGAAATTATCTTTTTTAGCAATTCTTGACCGCATTTTTGGTTTAACTCGCTTATTTTGACATTTATTTTTTTCAACTATTCATCCAGCGAATCGAATATTTGCCGTTCTAAATTTTTTTGTGGAAACTCATCTGCACCTAGTCGATCAGTTTTTCTTGTATAAAATTTTTCGTATTTATTTTATAGTCTGGTATATCATCTGCAAAAAAGCGTCAGGCCAGGTAAAGTCAGTATCGAGTAACAGCTCTTGATTGTTGGAAAGAAAATCGAGAAGTTCGTCACGATATTCTTCTGTTTGATTATCGAACAGAAATGAGTCTTTTACAGAATATGGCAGGCAAATTGTTGACGAATGCGCTAGTTTTATTGTTGTATTTTCCATAAGATTGTAGAAAAATTCTGTTGGACCAGCTGCGTACTGCAAGTAAAGCTCAATGCACATTTTGCATGTCAAAACGATGCCAATGAAATCATATATTGCCCACGAGAAATTGTGCGCGAGCCATTTCCATATCCTTGCTTGAACGAAGGAGGATAAGTCAACTTTAAAGATGAGCAGTATTGCTTCCACATGATTACTTTTGATGAAACGCATCAGTTTCTCATTTTTCGTTCGAATAAGTAATGAATCTGTTGTCTTCATTTTCAACCATAATTTTCTGTCTTGTGTGGCTTTCAATGCAAATATTATATCATGCCCCAAGATATAATATTTGTATTGAAAGTCACACAAGACAAAAAATTATGGTCAAAAAATCGATTTGCCGCCTATATTTTTGACTCCATTAGGACCAATGTGCCGTGGTAACTTCTCTGCCGAAGCTCGTATGAGTTCTAACTAAGCAGTTATTTAGTGCTTTATGTGGCCTATCAGTTGTTCTACAGATTAGCTTGAAAGCTTTGAAGGCAAAAATGTAGTAAGAAAAGTATTGTAAGGCAAAATCCCATGCTCGCTGGTTTTGGCAAGCATGTGCACATTGTGTTTTGCAATCAATTTGGCGTAGGAAAGCAGTGTATTCGAATCTTTTCAGCAGTTCAGACGTTGGGCATGCTCAACAAACCGAGAAAAAAATCAAACAGAACTCTTTGCACTTACGGGTTGGGGCACTAAAACTACGGTAACTATGGGCACAAATGCCATAATAAGCAGCATGGCAGATATGGACACGGGGGTGTATGGAGTGTCAAGGGGTCTAATTCGGGGCGGAAATTTTTGTTAGCTCGGATTGCTCTTAATTGAGAGGTTTATTCGATTTTCATTATTTGGTGCTCTCTGGGGGTACATGCAGATCTATGCCGGGGACCAGGGGGTCTAGAGGGTTACTCCCCTTGGCAAAGGGTCAAACCCCCTAGGGAAGTCTCCCCCCGGCCAGACTGCCACAATGGAGAAATTGTTTTGAATTTCTCGTCAAAATTCCGACACTATACATCGTTGCGGCTACCCCCTCCCCGACCGGTCAGACCCCCTGGCCTTGGACAGTCGTTACAGGTCTGGGTAAATGGAGAGGTGAGCAGCGCCCAAACGACCCGAAACCCCATTCTATCTAGTGTAAACCCAATTTTTTCGCTGCTAAGTGGCAAAAATGATTTGCACCCTGACCCAATTTCGGGGTCAGAGTTGCAATCCCTTTGGTGGACGAAGTACGTAGGCTACGTACCGCTAAGCCCCCTCGACCACCTTTGATTGCATGGTTAGGTAGCAAAGCTTTTGGCGATTTTTGACAACCCGTATTTGATTGGATTGGTCGGATTTGTGCATGCCCCTGCCCTGCCGTTCAGATAGTGTAGAGTTTGGGGCCATTCATATATTACGTAACGCAATTTTTGGTCTCTTTTGGACACCCCCCTCCCGTAACGCGTGCGTAACACAGCTAACGGTCCTTTCTGACACCCCCTCCCTATGGTTAAGCATAGGAGTGACATCATAGCGTAACGCCCGCGTAACACCATCTCAGAAACCCCCCCTCTGTCCGCGTTACGTAATATATAAACAGCCCCTTTCAGCATTCGCGTTACGTCTGGCCACCCTGGTGCATCCTGTTGCGTCACCTTTGTTTTGCCAAATACGTCTAGCTGGCAGAGTCGGCGTTTATTGACAAATTGTGATAAACTTATTTACGCTTTACTTTTGCTTATCGAGCATATTGCAAACAATACTGAGCAAGCAACGCAGCAACCAATTTCGATCATGCTTGGCTTAGCTTGCAGAGTGAAGTTAGAGCTCTCATATGACTTTTCACTCCAAATTTTAAAGTTAACGTCTTTACTGTATGTCCAGGTAAATAGAATTCTAATAATCATTGTTATTTGTGCTCCCCTCTTCAAACAGAGAAAACTTTGTATTTCTCGCTCTTGTAATACGTAATTTAGAGGAGCAATCAATACTACTGGGGAGTAATACGTAAGTAATACGTAATACATAATTTAGAGGATTTAATATACTTTCAAATCCGTGTACGGGGCCGAGGCTTCCATGGGACCCAGTATCTTCGTCACGCACGAGTTTCAGGCACCGATCAGTGATACATGGTAAGTAGAGGTCTAACGATTCCGATTCCGGAATCGTTTAACCAGGGTAATTGGACCCAACCCGATTCCGATTCCGATTCTGGAATCATTATTTTGGGAATCGGAATCGGAATCGTACTGAAAAGAATCGCTTCTTGAGAATCGGAATCGGAATCGACGGAATCGTTATTCGAGTTATGATCGCACAAAGTTTGGCACATTTTAAACGCTATTTCCTGCGAAAATGCACAATTTGGCGAGTTTTACATAATTTGAGCAATTTTTGGGGTATAGATGCTTTATAATTCAATTTAAGAGTTGTCCGGCATTTTGTGCGCGGACTCCACAGAAAACTACCTTATTATGAATTCAAGTCATCTGAAGGACAGATTATTTTCTTAAATCGATTTTTATCATCAATTTATGGCTATCTGTTACCAATTTATTACTAATCAGTCATTTCAAAACAATTTTGCTAAATTTTTCCAAAAAATCTCATAGCAAGATCAAAAACTCTGAAATTTCGGGCTTGATTGGTTTGAAATGGTTGAATTATTGAAAATCAAAATTCGTGCAGGATTATGAAAATATCCCCGTAAAATCAAAATTTGTTTGGATCTAATTCACTATTTTGTAGTCTGAATCTGAAACGATTTAAGGATTCGCTATTTTGGGAATCGGAATCGGAATCGTATTGAAAGGAATCGTTATTTTGGGAATCGGAATCGGAATCGTATCGAGAAGAATCGCTTCTTGAGAATCGGAATCGGAATCGACGGAATCGTTATTTCGGGAATCGTTACACCTCTAATGGTAAGCCCTATATATCCTATTTTCGAGAAGCGTTTGATATTTTTAAGGGTTAGCGGGCGCAACAGAAGCGAACAAACATTGAAGAGACGCTCCTACTTTCGAACAAAATTCGCTTGCAAACCCACTTTTTCTTAATTTTTTTAGCATTTCTAGAACATAGGCTATAGGGGGTTTTATTTTATTAAACGACCAACAGAGTATCTTCGGAAACCCCAATTATTAAGTTTTCAGGTTAAAATTACGAAAATGAGCCAAGGTAATCCAGAATATAATTTTTGAGCTCTTTTAACAAACCATACAATGTTTTGAAGTAATACATAGTACAGGGTGGGCCACGAAGGTATCCCCAATTTGGTTTGCTTATAACTTTTGCAGCAACGAACGGAATTCAGTCAAACTTTGAGATAATATAGAGTAAATCTATAAGTTTTATTTGACAAAGTTTCATTGATTTCTGTGCCAAACTCTCTGAGAAATTAAAAGTGTTCGAAATATAATCAAATTCTATTATGTGGCTCATATGGGCAATTAGTATTATTCAAGGAAAGCAAATGCTTCTGAGACCTGCTTTATTCGAAAGAGTGTTAATTTCTGTATAATCGCCTACATTTTTGTTGCTTTAGCAACTAATTTAACATTTTGACATAATCACGAATTCTGACTATTCTTGACTGAACCAGGACGCTGGTTGACCAACCGAATTTTAGTTTATTTCTCATTTTGTTTTCAATGAAGCAAAATAGACGAAAGTTCAGCTCCTTGCATGGAATTTAACGACTTTTCAAAAGAAAGAATCCGCAAGACTGTGCGTTGCAAAGGAAGCTCTGCACTAGAGAGCTGTGATATACTATGAGCAACGCGATTGAATTTAATGGTTTTTGGAAAACTTTTAATTTCTCAGAAAGTTCGAAACAGAAATCAGCGAAACTTTGTCAAACAAAACTTCTAAAAAGCTTACTCTATCTTGTCTCAAAATTTATCTTGAATCGGTTCTAATGTACAAAAGTTATAAGCAAGTCAAATCGGGGATACCTTCGTGGCCCACCCTGTATATCCTCCACGCGGTCCAGTGTGCTTGAGCGCGCTGGCCTAAAGGTGCATTTATATCTATGAACGAAGTGAACGCGGTCATTTTGACCACGTGTTGAAGCACAAAAAAAAGTGACCGCGTTCACTTCGTTCATAGGTATAAATGCGCTTTAACGGCGCATCGCACAGAGCGGTCTTAGTCACTTGACAATTCCAGCAGAGGGTGCTTCTTCCCCCATTGTGCGATCCGCAATCAGACTTGAGCGAGTGCGCGGCAATATGGGGATATGCACCCTTCTTCCACACAAAATAAATATGCATCCTCTTAGAGTCTCGCGGTTCGGAATCTGGGAGCGGTACTCTAAACAATATACCCCGAGAAAAATTTTCGTGCCCGCATCTGCCCCGAACGATCCATTCTATAAAAACTAGCTATATCGATTTTGTAGGAATGAATACTGCGAAGGCAAAAAAGACTAAAAAAGAAGAGACAAAAAGACAAAAAAGGTGAAAAAGTGCTGCCCTTGAGAAGTAAACACAAGGTGGAGTAGACAAAAAAAGAGAATTGATCACGACATCTTCAAGAACTCAGTAGAGGACAAGAGTGTGAGTATAGAAAGTGGAATGGCAAATAAGCGAAAGAAATAGAGCAATGACCTTGGAAGCATGAAAGGAATGATTGCTGAAACAGTAACGTGAAGATTTGGAGATGCAGTTCAGAAAAGAAATAGCTGGAATGAGTGCATGTGGAAAAGAAATGTAAGCTGGAAAAGATTTTCGTTTTTGTCAGTGATGTAGGTAGCGTTCGCGAGGCCCAGAAAATCCCGAGATTTTCCGATTCCGGAAATTCTCGGTCTCAATACTTCTGTTTTTTGCCCTAGTCTACATCCCAGATTTTTGTACACGTCATCGCGAGAAAATGAGCTTCAAGAAAGCTTAGCGATGAAAGCTGATTCAATTCAATGGGCTATCTAGAGTTGCTATACGGGGTGGCTCACATAACTTGATCGATTATGCTTGCCCATAACTTTTTTGCATCTTTCGACCGATTTGTGTCCAGTTTTAAAGCAAGTTAGCATGGATATGAAAGTTTTATTCCACTAAGTTCCATTTGTTTCTGACTAAAAATCTCCTCGAAATCGATGAATTCCTGAAACTTGTAACTGAGCATACTTAACCCAAAAGTTTAATTATTTTGTATGTGTCTGCGGCTTATTTCATTCGAAAGGCCTTTAACTTTTGTAACTTTTGTATCAGTAGCCTAGTTTTTGTCGGGCTTGCTTTGAATCCAACTATAGGAGACAATGACGAAAATTGACTTGCCTCAGTTTGTCATGGTTGTCGTCATAAATTTTCGTTTTTTGCCCGCATCTTGCGGCTCAACACCAAACGTACTAAAAAGTAAGCCACTGACAAAAAATTTCTCACGATTTTTCAAATGGGGAAAAGTCGCAGTCGCGTTCGACTGACAAAATATTCAAGCAATGAGAGCGTGGAATATGTGTAATAATTTCATCATACGAAATACGACCTCATCAGTAAATTGTCGATTTCGCTCAGATATTTAGTCAGAACCAAATGAAATTTGGTAGAACAAAACTTTCTTATCCATTCTAACCATACATGTAAGTGGGTGTACCTTGGGGGTACCTTAGGCCCCCCAACCCGGACCGGCCCAAAAATGAGGTAAGGGTTCCTTCCCCCTTCTCATTTTCGGCCGAAGGCCGAAAAAAAACCTGAACCCCCCTCAACTTGGACCCGCAAAATATGAGGTAAGGGTCCCCCCTTATTATTTTCGGCCGAAGGCCGAAAAAAAAAATCTGAACCCCCCCTAACTTCCGACACCTGTTACATGTATGATTCTAACGTGTCTTAAAATTTGACTGAAATCGGTCGAAAGATACAAAAGTTATGGGCAAGCAAAATTCGCCAAGTTGTGTTAGCCACCCTGCAGGTAACCTATTCTAAGTTTCATGAGGTTGAGAGAGAGAGAGAGAGAGAGAGAGCACCGGTTGGCTGCTGGGGATACAAGTCGGAGGTCTGGGGGTACGTACAGGCCCGTGCTATGAGGTCACAGTACTTTGAGGCCAGAACAATTTTTGGGGTAAGGATACCTCAGAAATAGGAAGCACCTTTGGCGCCGCTTAGTAAAGGGGGAACCCTTGTCATACAGCACCCCAGTGGTAAGGGGATCCTTACTTGTGAAAGTGAAAATTTTAGCGCCTGTGGCCATGGCCTCATTGGCCTAATCAATAATACCTGGTATGACCTGTAACGCATTAATAGCACGGGCAAAGTCGCTTCCTGCGGCGTTAAAAGAAAAACAAAATTTTCGTCTGCAGCGTTGAAAAATAAACAATTTTCGTCTGTGGCGCTATCCTGCTAAGAGCCCATAGTGTTGATAGACTTCGTACCGCTGAGAAATATCCTGTTTTGAAGTGTAACCGTCCTACTGAGTGCTGGAAAATGTACAGATTTACACAATTCATTGAAAAAAATGTCAAAATTTCCCAGGGCTCTTCCTCGGACCCCACCGGGGCGCTTAAGCACCCCCAGACCCCCTAGCCGTGGCTTAAGGGGACATGGTCGTGGGGTTATACTACCGCCAAAAAATTTCCGTGCTTGGCAGATAACTAAAAAAAGTGGCCTAAAATGACACCTGAAAAAATGAGTGTTCGAAGAAATTTACATAGGATACAATGAACCTCGAATTTGGGGGTACGTATCTCCAGCCACCAACCGATGCCCACCTCTGCTAGGGACCCACCAGAAATTTTTGGCCTCAGGGTCCCCGACAGCCATGATGCGGCACTGGTTCAGAATCAGTCGAAACTTGCTGATATTTACTTCATCTTTCATTAAATAAACGGAATTACGTGGCCTTTGGGCATACTCGAAGGTACTTGAGTTTCGCGCTGCACGGACTACTATTATTTCTAACCCTTTCTACCCTGGGCTACTCTTTCGGCGTGGGCTATTATTTTCGCGTAGATTATTATTTCTTAAAATACGGTATCCCCAAATTCGAGGTTCATTCTATCCAGTATAAACATTCTCAGCAATAGGCCTCGCAACACTATGGGCTACAAGCGTATGATCAGGATAGCGCAGCCGGAGAAAATTTAAAATATTTTTTACAATGCGCGTTGAAATTCTGACGATCACGAAAAAATCATGTACTCCGCTTTACCTCAACAAAAATTGCTGCATCCCCTGACACCGAGGACCAAAGATACGATCCGATCTGGGCGGTATGTACATCCACGCCCATGTTTGTGTTAAATTTATTGCTGCTGTTGGGTGTGCTTTAGCAGCTGCGTTCATAAGCTTAAAGTAAGTAAAACATGCATACTGTTTTAACGCAAGGGAAAGCAGTTCACAGGATAGAGAGGGTTTAAAAGAATACATGTAACACAGTGTTAGATTTTCTTATGATTGTTAAAGCCGCAGCTGTGAAGGCAATATAGTATCAGCAAGCAACTAGTTTCGGAAACGAATGCGCGAGTTTTATATTTTTATTGCAGGTGACTGCGCTGTCCATTTGGAAATTGAAGTTATCGATGCGTTCCGCGAATACGAATGAAAGAAGCACTTCAAGATAAATTCAATGTACTGTATCAGCTGGCATCAAGATAACAGAGAAATATAAGCCACAAATGGGATCCTGAAGTGAAAACACTTTGCGGCTGTTTGCTAATTTGGGCATGCTGATTTCGGTTTTTCTTGTAATCGTGTTCAACAATTGCTTTCGTGCGCAAATCGGTCGCGGACGAAATTATGAAAGTGCGACAAGACTCAGTTTCCGGCCGAGCTATCAACCTGGACAGAGTGTCATAGGATAGAGTGCATCGCGAATAATACATTTTTATTCTTAAAACTTTTTTTCTTTAAGAACCAAATAGAGCCTTTAAATAATTGCTTTTACAATGAAAAATGCACTATTCCCGACGCGCTGTAGCCTACGACACTGAGCCCAGGTTACGCCTGAAACAGTAGCTCGTCGCACTGCTGTAATTTCGTCAACCGACCGACTGCACGAGAAAAACGAACTTTTAACGCGATGTCATTCAAAACTAAGCTGAATAGATAATATAAAGTTGCTTTTCCAAATCTCCATTTTTTATGCTTTTCAAATTAGTAAATAGCTGCGAAGTCTTTTCACTTCAGGATCCATTGAACCAAGAATGCGCAACTCCGCTCAGTACTTGGCGAGTCAACTTTGGCCTAAATTTGGCCATAAAAATGAGATTTTTTTAACCATATTCATATTTTTAAGAACAAACCCACTTTTACACTCGATATTTAGGCCTAAGTTGACCCGTTTCAGTGTTAATTGAAGTTATGTATTCTTAGTTAAGTATGTGTTTTGGAACAATCAATATAAGTCTTCAACGGAAGTGAGCAATTCAGTTGATTTCAAACTAGTCATTTATAGCTGTGTGATTGCAAATCATGTTGAAGATATGATAGTTTTGTTGTACAAGCTAAGCCTGCCAGGCCTTCCTTATGGCAACGCGAGCTAAAGGCGTTTCACTGTCATACAGCTAAAAAATAAACACAATTTTTAAGAAATAAAAGGAATTGCACGTAATCGCGTAATCTCATTATTTAAAACAATTTTAAGCTTTCGGGGTAGTCGGGTCCAGACGTGGGCATGGATTTTCGGCTGGGGGGTGTGCACCCTCTCCAGAATTTTAAGTTCATTCTATCTAGTGTAAATTTCGTAAAAATTTTCCCGCTGCCCTTTTTTTAGGTAGTCAAAATCCTGTTCGAAAAAATTACTGTACTCCCCTTCTCTTTGAAAAAATTTCTGCATCCCTCCCAGATGCTGGACCCCAAATTTGCAAAACTCTCTGGGGATGCGCACCCCCCCCCCCCCCCCACGCCCAGGTCTGGTCGGGTCAATCAGATCGGTCGGGTTATTGGCTATACAGGAAATTACTGTTCGATTCCAATCCGATCAGAAATTTTCACACCGAGCCCAACTGTCTTCGTCGTACAAGACATGCCCGATCCCATCATTGGTAGCATCCCTTAGCCCCATACTATAACTATGATGACGTGCAGATATTTTGATGCACTTCATTGTTTGAATATATTTCAATATAGTTGTCTGATAGTATTTAAGAATGTAGAAAATGCACATTTTCTCCAATATCCTTCACACGGTACAATTGTAGTTCATCCCATCATCGAGACGCCTAAGACTGTCCATGTCTGGGATCCCTAAGTTAGGAATATTCTATTAAGTGACTCTGACTTCATTGATGTAAATGTTTTGTTATCCAATTTGCTTGTGTGGACGAGTATCATTGCAAGAACACAGATCTGACCACTGTCAGCAATAACATCTATGCATGACAATTCAACGATAAAAAAATGCCCACGGGAACTTCTGTGGCACAAACAAGTCAGTTGTACGCACATTTGCATCAGATTTTCTAAACATCGTTCGTTTATTTACTAGTCATGGCGCAAAAAATATGCATATATATCGTGGCGATCGAAACGGAATGCATGTATGCTAGCTGAAATGAAATGTCTTGATTTTGTGCGGCCAACTGCTCAAGGACAGAATGTCAATTTTCTGAAATTTTCGGCGTCTTGCGGCGTCAAACCTCCGATGCGGCACCTTTTCGATACCAACAACATATGTCTTGACTCCCTTTGCTCTGTGGCTTTCTTTACAACTTTTTGAGTTTCCTAAAATCTCTTGAGTCTCAAATCACCTGAATTAGTTCACTTGAATCACATCATGAAATTGAAAATTTTTATGGTCGCTTGGCACACTTTTGCACATCACAAGATGAGTAACCGCTTAATAGCGGAATAAAGTTGGCGGGCGTATGTTTGCAGACTAATTTGATATAATAGCGTACTCTAAACGCTTTCAAGCAACTTTCTGATAAGCGCCTCACTTGACGGCTGTAAAAACAATCGAGTTTTGTCAAGGTAACGTACGCTTAGTGTAGTTTCAAAGTGATTCGAGTACTGCTGCCGCTTCATATTTTCAAAAAATAAAAAGCTTACAAACAGTACTTACCGTGCTTGATGAGCATAATAATATCGGTGTTGAGCGAGGCAGCAATAAGCTCTGACGCCAATATTTTAGCGATGCAGTAAACATACAATCTAAAATTACTGTGGGGAGTGCAGTACAGCAATCAGGTATCACAACCGCAAATGAGACAATCTTGCGGTTGAATCAAGCCATCCTAGTCTCGACATAATTATCAAACACAGTTTTTTCTCTAACTGCTATCAAAGAGTGCGCGTCTAGAAATTTCCAAGTCCAATCCTGTCACACCACTGGGTGCTTCAAGGAGACAACACGACCAAATTTTTATCTCCGGTGAGACATGGGCGCTGGGATGAGTGGATGGATATTCCTAAAGATCCCTATCCCTCCAAGAAAATGGTAAAGAAAGGGGATTAAATGCGTTTGCGATTATGAAAAATTTTCTTCGCGGAGTGGCGACTTACTTTATAAGAAAAATGCTGATCGGTCAAGGGAAGGGACATGCTGTACGTCTTCATGTCCAAAAATTTGGTATCAAATTTCCAGCCAGTCAAAGTAGCCCATGACTGGTATAAACAGTAAAAGTTTGTCCTATTGATGAAATACCGTATTATTTTTGAAATGCTAATAATAATTCGATCTTTTGCTAAAAAGCATAAAACTTTGGCTTTAACTGTTCCTATACACAAATTGTGCTTTCAGATATAGTGGAATATTATACTTTGGATATTTGTTTTCTAGATTGTTACAGGTCAAGCAAATCACCATCAGCGCTTCAATTTTTTACCATGGCTTTGAGACAACCCCCAAAAAGCCAATTATGCCAATTCAGAAACTGCACTGAATGGACTTTTTATGTGTTTTCTCTCGTAACCTTGTTCGCTTTCATTCTGGAGCTTGCTTTGGCGCTGAAATATCATTACCAAGCAATAAAGCTAGAACAGGTTATCGAACCGAAGATGCTATTTGGTGGATTTCAGGAAGACTTCGAGGAGGACACATATGAACGAAAGAAATTTGTTTCTTGGTTTTATGTGGTATGTTAGTGAATAATTCCATATTAACCATTATTATACTATAATTTACATTTTTCGAAATGCACTGTCCGACGACAAGGTACAACGCATTGGCATCATCATTAGCCCCATCCTAACCGGCTGACGTTTGGGAGTGCATTCAAACTAAAGGGGGGCGTTAGGGGCAGGCCTGGATGTCGGGGTACAGAGGTATGCACCGCCCCCTTCCAGCCGGGGTTGTATTTTTGGCAAAAATTTATAAGGCGTGTAAAACGATTCCATCATTTAGTGACGAAAAGAGTGACACATAAATCTTCATTTAACTTTTCATAGGTAGTAGGAGAGTGGTGATTGGAGCATTTAATTAGGCATCATTGGAAAGCCCGTCGTTTTCTCTATAAAGAAGTAACTTTTCCTCTGACTTATCATTCAATTCTGTCAAAAATGAGCTGTTAAGCGGCTACGTTCATTTTGGTTTCATCTGATTCACTTGATTTTTTCGATCGATGCGTTTGGCAACGTGACTTACAGAATGGAACGCGTAATGAACCAAACGATCTGGCTTTTTAATCGTAAGCACATCAAGCGTTGCGTTTTGAAGAAGCTATCAATGCCCTTTTCACTCCCTGTATTAGCAAAATGAGAGTCAAAATAAATCGATATTGGTATAACGGACAAAACGTATTCACTGGTTCGCAATTTATAAATGACAAGTTGTGCATCACTCATTCATTGGAATCTTTTATATTTAGCAGCGTTCGAAAGGCAGTAAAATTCTCTTTAAGAAGATAATCCTTTCATCTATTAGTCTTTCACACAGTAAAATGATAAATGTTCAAGTCACAGAGCTCGCATATTTCTCCCCGCAGCGTCAACGGAAAAAATCACGCCGCAAAAAATCGCTGACCGCAGTATCGAAATTTTTTAAATTCGCGTTTTGCGAATAGTGCATTTCACATGGGTTCGATGGCTCATTCGAAAGAGCAAGACTTCAGGTCTTAACTGACAAAATTCCAACAAGAATGGACAATCACATGAGATAGGACAGAAGTTTTTCCACAAAAACGATTGCGTATTATTTGTACCTTCGAACCTTCATCTACTCAAGGATTTCATTTCTGTTAGAAGCAAGCAAATTGCGAAATACTGTAACTAGTAGCCTAAGCAATATTAATGTCGATTTTCAAACTATTTCATTTAATATTTTTGAGTTATGACTGAAACAGCTTGTATGAAGACTTATGTGTCACCCTGTAAAAGAGTAAAATGACGATAAAATGAGTAGCAACGATACGATTTTAATTGATATATTTTTACGAAAATTAATGCCAATTACGCTGAAACTTTGTGAATATCTTACGCATCAGTAAAACAGTAAGGTACTTTTGTGTAAATATTGCAACTTTTAGTAATTGTTCGAGTAAACATGATCGATTAACCTCAGAATTTCATTTTAGACGATTTGCTTTCAACTAAAGACAATTTTGCGAGCTAAATGACTCTTTTATCCATATTTAGGCTCCTGGGCTTTCGGAAATCAACGTTTAAAAAATTTTGGCGTTTTTTAAAATTTCGCGCCGAAATGTCGACATGATGATACCGTACCGGCGACCGCTTCTCCCATCGTCAGGTTGAGACCCCCCTGGCCTCAGACACCTACTACAGGTATGCGGAAGGGGTAAATCTAAAATCGGATGAGGCTGCGCCTTCCCTGCCTCTCACGCAACCACTTCCGCAACCATTCTACTCTTAAATCAAATATAATCGCATGATTAAAATTTTCTTAACATTTTTGCGGAAATCTACTGCAGTTGAAATAATTTTTGCTATTTTAGTATTCCGACACGACTGTTTTTATTATCGCTTTATCGTCTGCTGGAATTGTGGCAACCGTTTTTTCTATATGCTTCCATTGTGGTCGCTCATTTTTCGGAAGTTGGATGGTAAGACGTTGTGCATGCTACTTATTCAAATGCAGTCGTACTGTAGTTAGTTTGATAATGAAGTTAAAATGTAATAATTCAGAAATTTTTTAGTCAAACTTACGGTCATTAATAAAGTATTTTTGAATGAATATACAGTAGTTAAAATTTTTGATGACTCGGATACTTAAAATAATGCATTAATTATGTTAGTTTAAAAAATTCCTAAAACCGTGTTAAAAACTCGCGTATTTATCCTCTTTAATGCGTGGGTTGTCGAACTATTTTGCGATTGCGTCAAACTTGACCTTCGAATCCTTAGGTTCAACTGTAATCAGACAATGATACAGCATCCGGGCTGGATCCAAAGCACCTGCATTAATTCATACAATATCGTACCATCACAGAGATTAATTGGCGTTAGCCCTGGTCCCGGTAATCCAGGACGTGGCCGTGAATCCATGCTTTAATTTACTTCAAAGAATCGCAAAGCATTTGCTCATTTCTGATCATGCCCAAATGATGCAGTAATCGCTTTTCTGCTTAGTGTAAAATTTCATAGAAGGGACGCTGAACGATGAAATTACTAAACCATTTATTAAAATTAATATGATAAAGAATGAAAATAAGACCTATAATTTTGAACTCTTAGGCGCACGTGCTGGTGTTTCTTTTCTGGATATCCTTACTGTACATGACGTTGAGAGTAAACGAAGCAAAGAGAAATGTTGGTAATCGCATGGACGACTTGCTGCGCATCAACTTTGCAAACAACGAAGTCGGCTTGAGTGTATTGCAGGAATATTTTCATTGCTGTGGTGTTGCTTTACTGAATGGCGAAATTGCGTATCCCTCGTTGGAGACGCCAGCGTGCAAACCATATAAATCTTTCACCAGCAAACCTTTAGCCGCTTGCAATTTCATAGTTCCAAAGCAATTATTGGACAAATCGGCGGCAATGGTTCTCATCTTGGGCATTGTATTCATTGCTATCTCCAATGGAATTATCCTCTGGCTGGAAGTATACGCCTATCTAACAAATCAGTCTTGCTTTAAACGGTTAATGTCAAATAAGATTGCGTCAGATTTGAAGCTTCTTCAAAAACCTTCGCCGATTGCGTAGCGTTCCTGAGAAACGCACATTAATTGGCTTTACGAAGAGAAACAGTAACGATGGTTTATAATTTTGACATCATCAATAAAAATGGAACTGGGATCCTCATTGTTTTAATCCGGCAACCCTTTCCTTCATTCTTTTCATTCCACTTTCATAGACACAACTTTGGACTTGAGATTTATGGTTGCTCATCGGCCAGTAACATTCCTCCTCCTCTTACGAACAAATCCCTATTCTACCAAGTATGAACCTAAACATTTTTCGCAACTATATGGCTAACACATTTATGACTTTTTTGCCAAATCATATTGAGGTTGGAAGCTGCTCCCTCAATTCTTAGTTAGCTCTATGCTCATATCTTCATAGTCCAATTTTCCTCCGTTTTGGAAAAACGTTTGACTGAAAAAACTGCCTTCTTATCCGCTCCCTCTCTAAATCACCAGCATTAATGCTGTTTTTTTCAATCTCTTTTCGCTGTCCTTATCCATTGGTATCATATCCGCTTGTCGCGAATGCTCAATGTTCGAGCTTTAAGCGCTCGAGCTCTACTGTATATCCCAGAAATCCTTTTGTTTTTGTTTTTGTTCTCAGATGATAATTTTGTTCTCGTTGTAGTACTTTTGTGCTCATAATAGGTGAATCTAGGGAGAGGGGGTGGATCTGTAATGTTCTTGGGTCCAAAATCTATAGCAACGGAAACTTTTTGGCAGTTGGACCGAACGTAAGGGGCACCTTTTTGGTTATGGTCGTTGCCATTTCTTGTTTTGAGATCAGTGAAGGATTTGATATCAGAAATTAATGATATCATATCATTACTTGACGATGACAGTGTTATCATTATCAAATCATGTCATTAATTAGAAAACGATATGATTTTCAATATCAGTATCATTGACTAAATCTCGTTTCATTTCATTAATTATAAGGTAAATAATGCTATTATTAGTTTCAGGTGTACAAAATTTCAAATTTTTGATATCATTATCGTATCATTAATTAAAAGGTAATGTCATATCACTATCATTATGTCGGTCGTTGTAAGGTGATATCATATCATTATCATGACCCATTCCATATCATTAAGACGCGTTTTTTCTAAGCATCAAACTTCTTTTGGCACAATCTGCAAAAAGTTTTCAGATTGTGATGAAATTTGGTACCCTGAGGTACTTTAGTGTGAAAAACCTGAAAATGATGTCAGAATTTTGAAAAAATATTTTTCCTTCGAGATATGGCGGGAAATTCAAATTTGAAAATACGGCAATACAGATGACACCAAAATTGATGTTTCTATATATCAATCGATAGGAAATGACGAGACAAATCTGATGGTATGCACACTTTTGTAATTCGTTACGGGACTCAAAAATTAGGCGGAAAATAAGAAGTGGAATTTTTAAACTTTTCAGTTTTTTGAATTTTCTGGAAAAATTTGTTCACTCTTAACAACTTTTGATTAGCTAAAATTAAAGCCCTAAC
>JAQGAX010000328.1:0-18229 GCA_034698105.1 Plectus exinocaudatus | reverse complement strand
AATCCCGACACGAAGTACCGTAGCGCCTACCCCCCCCCCCTCCCGGACCGGTCAGAACCCCCCGGACCTCGGACCTCCGTTACAGGTATGCCTCCAGCTGCATACTTTACCAGTTATACATAGTATTGCTATATAATAGCTAATCGCTCACCCTCGAGCAAATATTTCCTGAGGAATTTTTTGATTTTTTCTTTTCGCGTCAGCGTTTCCGATGTCTTGATGTCAGGTCCAATGACATCTGGACCCAAATCTCCATTGATTCTGTACGGAGACACGCCGTTTTTCATGTTTGCTTAGTTACCAAAAATCTAAAATTCATTAATAATGCAACCGACTTAAGTCTGTCGATAAAATACCTCAAAATTACACCCCTCTATTAAATTCTGATCAACTACATGCGTCTACCGCTGCTCCGTCCTCTTATATCTCTGCATCAATAACCTGATTTATTCCCCCAACCCCAGCTAGGTGCAACAGTAGTGGGAATCCGACTAAATTGCAAAGATTTTGACAATTACGAAGACAAATTTGAATGTTCCGTCTTTTCGATCTGCACCACCCATCAACCTCTGGCGCTGACTGAGTCATCACTGAGTTACGTGACTGAGTCATGACCTCGGCGATGAGTTCGCTGCAGTCACTAAACGCAAGCAGATATCGTAAAGTATATTCGCAAAACCTAAACTTTTGAGTGAAAGCGTTTCATGCTTCAATCAGATTTCCCGCGTGATATGAAGCCACTCAGAAGGAATGTACCCATAACCTCCACGCCCGCATGTCTGCAGCAAAATGGCTCCATTACCTCACTTTGCAGCAGCAATGGAGAGCGACTGAGAGCGGATCGGTATCGCTGTCGTAATAGAGCTATTGGCAATCGGACATTGGTTCTGCAGTTAGCACTTTGTAAGTGAACCCATCATTTATAACGATTGTTTACGAAGGCACGATTTGCCCTAACCAGTTGTTTCAGTGCAATGCTATGAACTATTGCGTCAAATGACCAATTTCCTCGGGGAATTGCAGTTTACCGGTGTCTTAAAGTGTTCTTTGACCTTTGAGTCAGTGAAAATAATCCAGTCAGTGGTTGTTTACTATTCACACTGTCACGCAACGTGTAGGATAATTTTGGTCAAAATGACGCGCGTTGTTCTCCCGTTGGAAGTTCGCAGTCAGTCTGCATGTGTTTTGGCACCTTTTAGGCAATATTTACGATTGCATCAGGTGATTGAGCAAATGATTGGTCATTGAAATTTACGTGACCTACCGTATTCATTCTAATAGTAGCACATGTGTTACTATTTTATCATCACCACCGTCTTCCCAGACGTAGCCACTGGGGGTATTGGGGTATATACCCCGAGACGGAAAAATTTTGGTCCAAATACCCCCAGACCGCCGGACCTTGGCCACCTCTGCGTCTTCCGTACGCGTCTCGCCCAACTTTTCTCGAACCAAACGCGTACTGATTGTATAGTAAACGTTTCTTGATTATATTTATTTTGCTGTCTCCTTAATTGAGCGTCTTAATTCAATGACCGTCATCGTATTTCATTTTATGGCTTCGCAATAAAAGTGCGGTGTTTTCTTCCACAGTTGCGGTTTCTTCGATAGATCTTTCTGCAACGTTGCTTCAGAGCTTGTAGATCACTACGTCAGTAGACTTTAAAGATCACAGAACGCTAACCAGTATATCTACACGTTATACTTCTGCCGTCGGTACAAGGCAAGCGCAAGTTGTAAACACATTAAAACTGGTTATTTGGTGCAAGATCATCATTTATTAACTTAAACTAAATGGTTTATCTGATGCGTATGTAAGTCCGATTATACAGTAGGTGAAGCTAACGAAGCTAAACAGAGATAGCCACCGGTTTTTTTGTCTGGGGGGTGATATGAAGTCACTTTTTCGGGAAAATTGCCATTCTATCCAGTGTCAGTTTTTTTCTTACCCTCTGGGGGGAGTGATTTCCATACAAACCCAATTTTTGGTTCGGGTGATTTGGGTGCCTGTGATATCACCCCCCACATCCCCCTCGTGGCATTGTCTGAAGCTAAAGCTTCGGGTCCCGGGCTTCACATAGTACAAAGGAGACCCCTGGGGATCTCAGGGGCCCCAGCAGTGGTGAAAACGTCTTTCAGAGGTTCCTAGCTTCGGACCCCCTACCCTTTTATTCCTGCCCAATGCATATAGTTGCAGCTGGTTCAGTTTTATAGCGCAGCTCAACAAAATTATTGTACAGGGCTCGAGGATAGGCCAATCGGCTCTCCGATGAACATTTGATAGGCGGCGATCTATATTTAATGCTCCGCTTCTTCAGCGTAGATTCCCAATACTTGTCCTGAAAAACGATACTTCAATTATTGGCTCATTTTGCGATATATCTATATCTACATTCTTACGTTTTTACTTTAAGCTGAACGACAGTCTCGATTCTGGAATTAGTCTGAACAGTATAATCGCAAATGAAGAAAGTAACCGAAGTGCCAAACTGTCAATGTGAGGTCACTCGGTCAGTGTCGTAGCTGGATAACGAGTGCCGTAAGCTTACCGGCGTGACTGGTCCAGTAGCTCAGAGGTAGAGCGTTCGCGCGCAAAGCGAAGGTCGTGGGTTCGACTTCCATCTGGCTGGTTCGCTTTTTCCTTTTCGCTCAAGCAAGCCTTTCAAATTACCTAGCAAAATAGATTATTGACATGACGCATGTTTTGTCTCCATTCGATCTCTCCGGTATAAAAACTACAACAAACGCATTTGTGAAATTGCTCCTACGCACAATATAGTTGCCTATATCTGATACGAAGCGCAAGTATATTTTAGGCAATGATTTTTGCGCGAACACTGTTCGCTGTAAGTAAAGTAGCAAACGTTTCAACAGATGTTTTAGAATTGCGCATTGTGACGTCTGTGTGACGCAAGCACTCTCGTTCACAATTCTTCTCAACTTCTCAGCTGAGCAAATAATAAACAAATAACCCACGCTTTTCCAAGAGCTGTTTAAAGTAGCGCTATTTCAAGCTGGTTTATTAGCAAACGCTTGAATGGGCCCTTTAAAATCGCAGATTATGACGTCAAAGTAATTCAAGCACTCTCGTACATCATATTTCTGTGCTTCTCTTTCGAACAAACAACAAAAATAAACATACGCTTCTACAATAGCTGTTTAAAGAAGCTGTAACAACCCACAAACGCTATTTTCAGCCTGTACGATAGCAAAGGCTTGAATAGATGCTTCATAATCACAAATTATGACGTCAGAGTAACTCAAGCGCTCTCATATGCTATACTTCTCGGCTTCTCTGCTCAGCAAATAATAAACAACCGACGATCGCCTACGGGCCCCCGCACAAACGGCATGTTTACGGTAAACCAGCTGCATCCGTTTCTCCAGCTTTTCCCGTTAGTCGCCCTCGCTGTGCCGCCTTCAGAAATCCGGTATCTTCAGCTGGTGGGCGGTGGAAAAGTTTGCTCAAGTAGGCGAATACACAAAACATACACAAAATGATTGAGTATAAGACTGGGTCGAGGCAATCAGTGCTGATTCCAGGTTTCGCCGGGGAATAACTGCTGTTTCTTCAATTGATGTTAAGATAATCTTGGTCTCAACTCACAATGTCGTCTCATCTCCTGGTTTTGGTAAGCTTCTCGAATATTTTACTTTTTTCTGTGCCAATAGTGACTGAAGAACTTAAAATTTCGATGCACCCGAGTTGTCACAGAGCAATTATTCATCATCGGGCTAGAAACCGTAGATTTTAAGCACATCAACTTTTGGAATGGATCATTTGCTTGCAGCTTCCTAGCCTATGCATCCTTGCCTCAGTGAGCAGCACGACGATCTCTGTGGCTTCCCCAGCAATATGCCGAGGCCGCGCTAACGAGTATTATACCTTCTGCGCCTCAACCTGCCAACCGACATGTACCAATCGAAACCCAACCGGGTGTGCTACTATATGTGCACCGCAATGCGTTTGCTCGGCAGGCTACGTCAGGGACATGCGGCGAACGAACTACCCATGCGTGCTGCCTCAGCAGTGCTCGAATGCTTGTAAGTTCATCGATCAGTGGGAGTCAGACGTAGAAGAGACGCCTGGATGGCCCCTGACGGCCCCTGGACTCCTGGAGCCTAAGAGTTCTGTCCAGTTTAAAGTTGAGAGTTGTCCTAATACAGAAAAATTTTAAATGATAAGGGGCAATACATGTTTTGGACGAAAGTGTAGTTCTCATAATTTATGAATACAATAGTTTTGTGAGACTGAGCCCAGTTGACTCCTGGACAGTATCACTTCGCATTTTGGATAGGTGACTACGTTAATAAGCATCCCCTCCCCCGTCGTTCAACGTTAGTCATTGTGATCTCCGTATTAATGGAATACTTTTAATTACATGTTTCAGTTCCCACCTGTCGCGTAAATGAACGCTATCTGACCTGCGGACAGCGATGCCAACCGACCTGCACTAACCGTAACCCGCCTTGTGAGCGAACTTGCTACAGGGGTTGCTTCTGCCTGCAAGGATACGTCAGAAATTCCAACAATGTCTGCGTCCTGCCACAGTTTTGTCCAGCCGCCTCAAGTCAGTATTACGGTTTATGTTAAACATATAATAGTATATTGATAGCCAACACTGTGCAAAACTTGCTGAGTTTACTCTATTCGGGCGACGTGGAGCTGTAATCGAGCAAGAGAACGCGCGTTGTTTGATTTTAGGATTTTGCTTCCAGGAGACTTAGGGGGTAGGTTTAGGTTTCATTTTAGGTTTAGGCTTAGGCTTAGGTAGCACGAGCTTAGGGAGCCTAAAGGTGGGCTTAGGATGCGTAAGTTCCAAAAAAGGCATTTTAGTAATAAGTTCCGTTTGAATGTCTGCCTCAGGACTGCTTGACGATCATGCTAAAATTACGGTAATGAACAGCTCCGCGTCGCCCGATTAGTGTCGGTTTCACTAAAGAGCAACCGCTGAAATGTTTACTGTGCTGGCTGTGTAGGTTTACTCAACTATTGGCAGTAGGCAATCATTGGGAGCAATTCGTACTCGATCAAATTGGTACATTCCATCAGATGACTTGAGTTGGTGCCAATCTCCATGCTTATTATTTGTCAAATTATTATTCTGTGAAGCTATGGATAAATAACTTTCCATTTTAATTATCGCTACGTTTATTGTCGTATATTTCATTTCCTTTGACTTCACATAACATTTTTAATTGTTCTAATTTCTTTTCAGACAAGGCCGGAAGTTGCCCTCCGATTCCGATTGTGAATGGACCGTCCGTAACTAACTGTAACAACGATTTCAACTGCCCGGGCACGCAAAAATGCTGTTCTCAAAGCAACGCGGGGAGAAGAATTTGCAGCGCTGGTAATGAATGATTCTTTTTACAGTACTGTAACACTTAAGGTAAAATTCACTAATATTGGTATCGCTTATGAGATCAAACTGCTATGTTTATTAAGATGACCGGTGTCGTTCATAGGTTATCTGATGACTCTGAAAGTATCCTAGCCCCTCAAGCCAAGAAAAAAATCAGAATCCCACTAAAAATCGCTAATAAATGCTAAAAATCCGTCACATAATGGCACAAATTCAATTATTTTGTTGAAATTTTAAATTTACGCATAACTTTGAATTTTTGTGAGAAAACCTGAGACTTTCACCAACTTTTCCCACTAGGCACATGTATGATCTTATCGCCTGTGTTTTGTTCAGCAAAGTGATCATCCATAACAATAATCATCAAGATTTTGACCAGTACCCCTTTTGTCGCAATAAACCAATTCAACAATATTGCTAAACAAATCATTCTCTTTTCAGCGGTGCAGACGGGTAAATAAAGGGAAGATGAAAAGAAAGCTTATTCTTGTTCTATTGACTACGAACTCATCGTGATAGTGACGAAACAACACTACTACTCAAGTTTATGATTACATTTATTTGTCGACAAGCTGTTTTTACTCTGTGAAAACGTTCGCATTGCACAGTATAAATTTATGCATTCTTCTACAGCAAACTTCCTTGAATACAACGATATTCGTTTCTGTCAGGCGCGTAGCTAGGGGGGACGGGGGAAGTTCCTCCCCCGTCTTTTGGATTTCCCCCAATTATTGTGAAAATTTTGACATTTGTGAAGAAAATTTTGAGTTTTCCGCCAAATTTCAATTTCAGGCTACGCGCCTGGTTTCTGTTAAATGAGTTGTAGCTTAGTGTCATATGAACAGTGTGGCACATTAATGGGCATTAGTGTTCTCGTATTTTCCTTAATAATACCGTAATTGGATAGTAATGTACAGAGTGAAAAAGTACAACACGTACGTATCGATCAGAGGTGGGTACGGTGGGTCGGGAAAGGGGGTGATGGTCCACCCCCTAAGTCTCTCTTAAAGAGGGGATCATCCTCTAAAAAAGTTTTGATCATTAGGGGGATGGAGGTAAATAACTTTTTCACTGCGCATAGTTGTCGACCTAAAAAAGGTCGCCAAATTCCAGGGGCCTATTTCATAAAACTATTGCAAATACAACTGTTGTAATTACAGCTGCGGGAAGCACGGTGATTGGTCATTTTCCGGTTATTTCCAGTTATTTCCGGTTTTCTCACCAATCACCGTGCTTGCCGCAGTTGTAATTACAACAATTATATTTACAATAGTTTTATGAAATAGGCCCCAGCCTTCCAAAAACACTGTACTCTCCCTTCTGCGTTGAACAATTTTCATCCCCTAAACTTCGACCCCTCGTGAATGGAGCCTCTTAGGGGAGGATATCCCTCAATCCCCACAGTGCCCACGTCTGGAATCGATGCAATAAATTACAAAGAAAAGTTAATTGTGACGTCATCGCTTGTTTTTAGGAGTTCAAATTATTCAAATTAAATGTCATTAAACCTCCGCTACCGTTACCGCATCGATGACAACTGCAACCTGTTTGGCCACCTCGCTGTACGCATAAGCCTGTAGCGCAGTTTTGAATCATGCACGCCTTGACGCAAGCTTGATGTCGGCCAAACCACGTAAACACGCCCAAACCAATATAATTGTTTCCGATTGGATATGTGTATGGAAACGGGTTTTTCTCATCCAGTGGAGAGCAGACGAAGACTTCCCACTCTTCGAAGTCTATCGCTTGGCTGCAGGCGACTGGCAATTGGCTGACGAAAATTGTCACGACAAGAGAGACAGCGATCGACCAAATTTTGCTCGTACTCATCTTCTGCAACCGAATTGCTATTAGAACCACGAATTCATTTCACCCAATGCTCCTTTAGGACAGCATCATAAAACTATTCCGCATTCGAACATACGGGAATTTCAGGAACGGTAAGACAGGCCAAGGAGTTTCTCGCATATTTTTGGACTACAGCTTCCAACCCAACATTTTCCAAGAGAGTACAATTCGCGAAAGGCATTTATTTATTTACTATCGAAAATTTATTTACTATTTATTTATTTACTATTTACTTATTTACTTGAGATTACTACCGAAACTTGCCTTGCTGAGAGCTGATTCGATTGCTGAAGAGTGCAGCTCTTAGCAGTTATATGAGGAGAACAGTAACACACAGGGGATGACGATCAGGAAGCGCTTCTTGTTAATCAGAACACAGCAAATACAATGAAGCGAGAATAGTTTGCAGACTGTAAACGCTTTCGCCTGTTATATCTTTCTGCTTGTAAGTCGAATTGCGTCACGATTCTCCGAGTCAGAAAATAACATGTTTGCATAGCTACCGACACCACCGTCATGTTTACTATCGGTACATTGTGACTTGTAGGCGGATGCTTTGGTAAACTGGTCTGAGCGGAGAGACCAGTGACCGTCACCTCAATCGCAAAGCTGCCGACGCGTTCATTACGACGCAAAACACTTCAAAATCAGGATAGTTTGTAAATAAAAATACTCCTGTGTTTTATGGAAGTAGAATGGAATAGGATTGTACTAAAAAAATTGCCCACCTGAAAAGCTCACCTGAAATTTGGCCAAAAATTTGGAAAAATCAGGCAAGAAATTGACGGAAAGGAAAATTTAAGTTCAAAATTCAAATTTTTCCACGAAAACTTGAAATTTGCAGAAAATACCTGAATCCCCCTCAAATTTCAGGAAAAAAACTTGGACCGCCAACTTTCGCTACCTGCTACATGTACCGCCCAATTACCCATGATTTGAACCTTTTCTTGATCTTACTTCCCTCATTGGTGGCATCGACATTGCATGACTTGAACTTCATTTTTCGATTGTTTTATTACGTACAAGAAAGAATTACCACAGGTAACAAATGAACACAACTGTACCGATCAAAAGATTACGCACACCCGATATCGATGCAGTAGCTTGCCAAGAAAAGTTAATTAAGACGCTAGCGCTTGTTCAGATGTTGAAATTAAATGTCATGACACCTTCACTTCCATTGGCGCATCGCTCACAACTGCAGCCTTTTTGGTCATCTCGTTGCACACAACGGCCGGTAGCACAGTTCTGGATCATGCAGGCTTTTATGCAGGCTTGATGCTGACCAGACCAGTAAAACAAGTTGCGAAAATTAGACATCGGAGGAAACGGATTTTCATCTCTTTGGGAAGAAGGCGTGCAGAGAGTGACTTCCCATTCTTCGAAGGATTGGCTGCGAGCGCCTGGCCATTGGCTGGCGAAAATTGTCACAAGGGAGACAGTGATCAGGTATATAAACCTCGTACTCATGTTCTGAAACTGAATTTGTTTCAGAAGGTACGCATTCATTTCAATAGATGCTGCTTTTATATTCATGGTAAAAATGATACAAATATTCTAATTTCAGCATGCGTGCTTAATTTCTTCGATCAGGTCAACAATTGAAAAGCCGTGAAGTATTTCAAACTATTTTTTAAACGTTTTTCTTGAATTTTTTCAGAAAAACGCAAAGGGAAAGGTGAAAAAGATTTATTTGCACTAAGTGAATGTAATATACATTAAAGCGCTGGTCTGAACGCGCATTCAAGACGCGGGGATAAATTAGAGACTGCTACAATTAAAGATTGTACTTACGGTAAATTAGAATTTTGCGGTATTCCGCATTCGAGCGGAATACTGTAACCTGAATTTCAGGAATAGTACTACAATGTACATAACAACGCAAAGAACTTGACACATATTTTTGGACCGCAACCCCTATCTCCATCACTTTCCAGGGGAGTGGCAATTCACGAGTGGTGCTTATTCGCGCCACATTTGAGACTGCTATCAAAACTTGCGTAGCTGACACTGACAGTGTCGCGAAAGCGATTAGGCCCGAAGAGAAATACATTGTAGGCTCATAAGGCGAGCGAATCTCACAAGGGTAGCGCGTGTGATTGAGGAGGGTATTGACCAATACCCAAGATGGGCATTGCGATAAGACAGGCAATGACTAATGACCGGCATTATTTGGTGTCCCATCTGCTGAGCTAAGTGGGCGGATAGGTTTGCGCTGACGTGGGGATCCGCGCCTGGTTCCTCCCGTGTGCAAACCCCCTGAAAATTTTGTATTGTGTGATGGGAGGGGGTTGTGCAACCTCCCAAAACCTGGGCTACGAGGCAGCTGCAACCCCCTCGACAGCTAGACGGTGCCCACCTCTGGGAGTGACCTCAATCCTTCTAGTCATAATGTTCATAATGCATGAAGCAATATTATGGGTCCCCTCAACGAACGAAACCAAGCAATAGAACTGAAGGAGCATTTGTCTGCCAGCCTAGTGACCATGATTTGAGTCAATTTATGTCCTATTTAGGGCGTCAGCAACCGTGGCGATCGAATCTATTCCAAATATTACCCGTCTAACACAGACTGCACTCACAGTTGTACGCATTTGTATATGATATATGAAGCTCTATACGCGCCGTCCATACTGTAGATTGCTCATATTTGTGCACTACTCTATTTGATACTCTGAATGCAAATGTGTAGAAATGTATTGCATGCAGTAAATGTACGATACGCAGTTTTTGAAATGGATTCAGGTGCTATTTGTTGAGTAGCCTATAGTAATACATTGCCTCATTGATTGCGCCGACATTTCACAATTACGACGTCATCCTGCAATCATTTTTATTGTGCGCGTGAAAAGTGCTCGACATGTAGCCAATGAATATTAATGTGCAGATTAAAAAAGTACAACGCGTACTTGTACAGTATCAAGCCGCTTGCAAAGCAAGGTTAATTTAGACGCTAGCGCTTAAAAGTGAATTATCAGTTATATTTAAATCCTATTAGATCTCCACTACCGTTGGTGCACCGTTCACTATCTGATTTCAGGTGTGATTCTGATTTTTTTTATTGTGCAAACGAGATATCATAGATGTACGGCGGTAGCAAATGGACACGAATATGCTTGCGAAAAGCACGACACGAAGACGTATCAGTGCAGTGGTAGTTTACAAAGACCTTTTATCATTGCGATAGCGCATATTTAGCTGTTGCTTTTAAACCTTATTGCGCCTCCACCACCACTGACGCATCGATTGCATACGCACTTTATCGGGCTTTCTAGCGTGTACTGCAGGCAATTGCCCGAGGCGCAGTTCCGTATGATGCAGGCGAGTATGCAGGTCTGATCTGTCCCTAACAATCTTCCAACTAGCAAACCGAACGGTGGATCACTTGTATCACTCGCATGATCGCACACGGAGACTTTCCACTCATCGTCGGACGCGTAGGCTATAGGACATTGGCCGGCGAAAATAGTCAGGACAATGCGATGCAAACGGTGCTCGTTTTCATTTTCTGAACTGAAATTGTAACGTTAGGGGTCCATTCATAAAATACGTTACCATTTGGGAGGGAGGGAATGGCTGAGGAGAACAATCACGGACGCTTGACGCTATGATGTCACAATAATCATGCATTATCATTAGAGGGGGATCGCTGCAGCGTGACGGGGAGTCAAGAAAAGTCCACAAACAGCGTAAAGAGTCGAACATACTTCAAAACTAAAAGAAGTTATCCGCGAAAGTCTCCATTTCTTCCAACTTCCGAATTTTACTTCCAAATTCCCACATTCTTCGTCATATGTTAGGATGTCACAATAATCATGCTTGATTGTTGGAGGAAGACATGGGCGCTAGGGGGATAGGGGGATGTCCCTCCTAAGAGGCTTCATCCCCCCTTAAGGGGATCACCTGGGTCAACTGCAGCGTGAGGGGGATGCCAAGAAAAGTCCAAAAACAGCGCGACGTAATTAATGGACGCGTATTGCCTTCAACTGAGACACACCATCAATATGGTGATGTTCACCGTATATTGAATAGTGTGGTTTGCCATTTATTTCAGTCCTGATCGGAACGATCAGCTATACAATCAACCCGGATATAAGAACATGCTGGGAAATTAAAATAAAAAAACTCTCATATCCGGGTTCAGCCATTTTCTCGTCTTACTTACATTACTGTATTCAATATCCTAGACTAAATCCTTTATCAAATCATCGGAAAGAGCAAAAAGACATATCCAGGGGCTTTGAGCGCTAGGCCTACATCTCTGGTATATCCAGACACGTCTGGATAAACAGTAAATTACCTAGAGTAATTGCGCGGTATCCAAATACCAGTGTGTCAAGAATACGATGAGCGTCGAGTCGGGCAGATCAGTCGACTGTAGATGGCACTGGTCGTGCAGCAAATAAGTGACTTTATATGGCAAACGTTCAAACCGAGTATCAATTTCCTTACATAAACATCCACATACTGCATAAACATTCATGCATAAACATCTGCTAACTTTTACAGCAAACAAGTAATCTTAAATGCTAAAAGTTCAAAGTGAATTTCAATCTCCTCGCATAAACATCCACACACAAACATTCATGCATAAACATCGGCTCCCTTTTACAGCAAATAAGGCACAGTTTCGAATTCAGTTTCGAACAGAGGCGCAGTTTCGAATGATGCAAGCGAGGATGCAGTACTGATATCGTCCAAACAATATGTTAACCGGAGCTTTGAACGGAAAGTCGTCACCAACAGGACTGCACACTCCGTGTTTCCACACTGAGTCATCCGCGTTGGTCGTTGGCCATAGGTCAGCGAAAATTCCCAAGACTATTGCGACGCTCAGGAACGCAGACTCTGAGTTTCCATTCTGCATCGTCGTTTTCACTCGTAAATTTTATGGCGCCTCCACCACCGTCGGCGCATCGCTCGCATATGCATTCCGTGTTCGGATCCATCGCATTGCCACCGCCGCACTCACCAGTGGCGCAGTTTTGGATGATACACGCGAAAATTGACATTGGCCGGCGAAAATTGCCAAGACGATTGCGACACTCGCAGCATCCTACTGTCACTACTATTTCAGCACTCGGATGCCATTTTTCGATTGTTTTATTGCACATAAGAACAAATGCACGACAAGTCGCAACTGAACCACAAATATTTAATTAAAAATACAATGCGTATTGTATAGGGCTGTAACGGGGACGGGGAATTTTCCCGCCCCCGTCCCCGTCCCCGGAATTTGAGTTTATCCCCGTCCCCGAAATTCCCCATCCCCGGAATTTGAAAATATCCCCGTCCCCGAAATTCCCCGTCCCCGTTACAGCCCTAGTATTGTATCAATGCAGTAACTTTTAAAGAAGAGTTCGTTTTTACGAAGCGCTCATTAATAATTTCTGAACATACGATTCCAATGCCGTTTCATTTCCTCTACCGTCGACGCATCCCTGGCAGTAGCATGTTCCTCGTTCGCACTGTCCTCTGGCACAGTTTTGGATGTGGCACGCGACGATGCAGTGATGATGAATCCCTAACATCGTTCTAACCCAATCACCGAACGGTGGAGCGCTATTTGAGTCAGGATTAACGCACTGGGCGGAGAACTGGAAGTTAACTGCGCGGACCATAGGACATTCGCCGGCGAAAATGGTCAGGACAATGACGAAGCCGACGGCAATTGGGCAAACGGTGCTCGTTCTCATTTCCTGAAACTGAATTTGTCACCTTAGGTGCCATTCATAAATTATGTCACGCTTTGGGAGTGAGGGGATGTCTGAGTAGGACAATCACAGATGCGTGACGCAATGATGTCACAGTAATCATGCTTGATCGTTGGAGAAGGATGGCCGGGGTCAGTTGAAGCGCGATGGGGGTGTCAAGAAAAGTCCAAAAAGAACGTAACGTAATTTATGGACGGTCTCTTACCGCGGTTTGTTTCATTGCTCATAATAATCTTCATATGACAAAGGAGCGCCCGCGGTATTGTGAATTAGGATACGATCGTGTAGCATGTGTACTGTCACCAATTGAGGCATCCATCAATGCGTTGACGTTAACCGTGTATTGTATAGCATGATTTGCCATCAATTTCTGTCTTGCTATATACGATTAGCTATGCACTAAAACCCGGATACGTATACGAGCATGCAGGGGGAATTGAGAAAATTCTCTTATATTCGGATTCATCCATTTTCTCCTCTTACAGTAGCGGACAAAATTCTGGACACTTTTGAAAAGAATTTTTCTTTTCGTTTTTCGTAAAGCAAAACTATTGCCCCGTGAAAACCTTTTATTGCTACCTTGTAGCGCGTTTTCCGCTCTACAAGATGGCATCTTATATGCGGCTCAATAATCAATTCACGTGGATATAGAGCCACGGCAATAAAACGGTTCAAAATTTTCTGCGCGACAAAAATCTGGACACTTTTGACTTCTTCAACAAATCATAAACAATTGAACAGTAAAAACAAAGGAAATACACATGATTTTTTCTGAGTTACATCAAGGGTGCTAGTACTTGGTTGGGGCGCCATTAGCTTCGAGAACGACCTCGCATCTGCGCGGCATGGACCAACCAGGGTCCATAGACCAAACCGAGCAGTTCTATAGGCAAAGCAGCCAATTCTCGGTTCACAGCTTTGAGCAAATCATCGGTCTTTGGGAATTTTTGGCCTGTGAGCCTTCGCTCGACCTCGCCCCACAAGTTCTTGATGGGATTCAGGTCGGGAGACTTCGCTAGCCATTGCATCACCCTCAGTTTCTTATCTGCGCACGATTTTTGACGCTCTTTGCCGTAGGTCATTCCGCCCCATTCCAGGCTAAATATGCCTCATGAATAGATTCGCTGAGATAACTGCAGCAAGATAATGACCCAAAACATACGGCAAAGCGCGTCCAAAATGGTTCGCAGATAAGAAACTGAGAGTGATGGACTGGCCAGCGCGGTCTCTCGACTTGAGTCTCATCGAGAACTTGTGGGGCGAGGTCGAGCGAAGGCTCACAGGCCAAAAATTCCCAAAGCCTGATGATTTGCTCAAAGCTGTGAACCGAGAATTGGCTGCTTGGCCTATAAAACTGCTCGGTTTGGTCCATGGACCCTGGTTGGTCCATGCCGCGCTAATGTGAGGCCGTTCGCGAAGCTAATGGCGTCCCAACCAAGTACTAGCACCCTTGATGTAACTCAGAACAAATCGGATGTATTTGATTTGTTTTTGCTGTTCAATTGTTTATGATTTGTTGAAGAAGTCAAAAGTGTCCAGATTTTTGTCGCGCAGAAAATTTTTGAACCGTTTTATTGCCGTGGCTCTATATCCACGTGAATTGATTATTGAGCCGCATATAAGATGCCATCTTGTAGAGCGGAAAACGCGCTACAAGGTAGCAATAAAAGGTTTTCACGGGGCAATAGTTTTGCTTTACGAAAAACGAAAAGAAAAATTCTTTTCAAAAGTGTCCAGAATTTTGTCCGCTTCTGTAAGTATTGGGTTGGCAACTAAGTTCTGAGAATTTTGAGATTTATCTCATTAATGTGCTCTATCATTTTGTAGAGATAATATATTGACAAGATCTATATATCATTTAATAGAGCTGTCAGCCGTCAATTAATGTGCTGTGACATTTTCGTTTCTAGCTTCTTTCTGCATTGACAATTTTCGAGTCAAATAGAGGGAAAATACCGCATGTTTGGCACTGCATGTTGTATGAGTTCAACCGGGGCTCAAGGGCAGCCACTGCAGCAATAAATACTCGTGCTGCGTACAGCGAGGAAGCTTTCAACAATGGATAAACAATAATTCCGTAAATCCCGGATAAATAGTAAATTACCTATGGTAATTCCGCGGTATCCAAATACCAGTGTGTCAAGAATGCGATAGGGGTCGAGTCGGACAGATGAGTTGACTGTAAACGGCAGGAAAGTAGAAGGAAACGCGCAGACGTTATTATTCCGGAAGACGCCGCTGGCACTGGTCGTGCGGCAAATAAGTGACTTTAAATGGCAAAAGCTCAAGCGGAGTATCAATGTCCTTACATAAACATTCACATACTGCATAAACATTCATGCACAAACATCTGCTCCCTTTCACAGCTACAATATGACCTCATACGACAACAGTCGAAACTGAGTATGAATCTCCACACAAAAAACATCTACATATGCATAAACATGGAACATGTGAACATTCATGAATAAACATCTCCTCCCGCTTACAGCAAGCAAGTAACCTTCAATTGGAAAAGTTCAAACTGAATGTTAATCATCTTCCGTTTGCTGACACTTTTTACATCTTCTCCCCCACACTGGCTGTTTGAACGGCAAACGTACTTTTTCAACCCTCTCAAAATTTGGAGAATCGCTAAAATTTTGAACCTCTTGAACTTTTTGAATATAATTTTCAATATTTCAAATAATTTCCACTATTTATGTGACGTCATAATTTAAAAGGCAGCAAATGGACGCAAATATGAAGGTAAAATAGAATACCATGAACACTTGTCAATGGAGCAGTGGCTTGCAAAGACGACTACGGTAGTGCTTATCTTAAGTTATTGTTATTAAATTTTATGGCGCCTCCACCACCGTCGGCGCATCGCTTGCATATGCATTCCGTGTTCGGATCCAACGCATTGCCACCGCCGCACTCACCAGTGGCGCAGTTTTGGATGATATACACGCGAAAATTGACATTGGCCGGCGAAAATTGCCAAGACGATTGCGACACTCGCAGCATCCTACTGTCACTACTATTTCAGCACTCGGATGCCATTTTTCGATTGTTTTATTGCACATAAGAATAAATGCACGACAAGTCGCAACTGAACCACACATATTTAATTAGAAATACAATGCGTATTGTATAGGGCTGTAACGGGGACGGGGAATTTCCCCGTCCCTGTCCCCGTCCCCGAAATTTGAGTTTGTCCCCGTCCCCGAAATTCCCCGTCCCCGGAATTTGAAAATATCCCCGTCCCCGAAATTCCTCATCCCCGAATTTCCCAGTCCCCGTCCCCGTTACAGCCCTAGTATTGTATCAATGCAGTAACTTTTAAAGAAGAGTTCATTTTTACGAAAACGCTCTACCAGCACCTTTGACGCATTGCTCGCAGTGGCATTCTTTATCAGTGCTACCAGAGCCTTTGCAGAATCCTCTGGCACAGTTAATGACGCGGCACGCAATGATGCAGGGATGATGTATCCCAAACAACTGTTTACATATCTACCCAAAGGTGGAACAATCTCAGTGCTCGGTTCGGGTTCGCGGCACCCGATGGTTGTAAAACTAAAGTTGGGCGCGTCCGCGTGAGCCACAGGACATTGGCAGGCGAAAATGGACAAGACAACGACGATGGCGACGGCAATTGGGCAAACGGTGCTCGTTTTCATTTTCTGAAACTGAATTCTCACGTTAAGGGTCCATTCCTGAATCACTTTATGCTTTGGGGGGAAGGGGACGTCGGAGGAGGACAGTTACGGACACTTGACGCTATGATGTCATAATAATCATGCTCGATCGTTGGAGGCGGGTAGCTCCGGTTAGCTACAGCGTGACAGGAGTGTAAATAAAGACTAAAAAAAGCGCAACGTAATTTATGGACCAGTGATGTCTTTTGATAAGAATAATGATAATGATAATGATAATGGCAAGGTAAATCATAAAAAATAAATCATGAGAATGAGAATGATATCATTATCATTTTATTAATTTCTCATATTGAGAAATTATTATCATTGTCACACCTAATTACATGATAATGATATCAGAATCACAATTTTTGTACACATTTAGTATTAAACTTGCACTTTTTTCAATTTTACTTATTCTTACTACCGCTTACGGTATAAATAAATGAGAAAATTTCTGAGAATATCATTACTAATTAATGATAATCTCGTAATGATAATCAGAAATGATAATGATAATGACTATAATATCATTATCATGCAATTAATGATAATGATAATGAGATTCCCATTATCAAAAGACATCACTGTTATGGACGGTCCCTTACGGCAGTTTGTGTTATTGTTTATAACAGCCTTCATATGACAACGCAGCACCCGCAGTTTTGCGAATTGGGATACGATGGTGTGGAACGAGTCAGACATGTGCACGGGTTTGGCCGTAGGGGGGTGTGGCGGGTATTCTAGGGGGGGTATATACCCCCCCCCCCCAGCCGGCCGCCTATAGTCAGCCTTTTTAAAAAAAAGGTCGCCAATTTTCGGTCTGAGAAAAACACTGTACTCCCCCCTTATCATTGCAATTTTTCTCATACCCCCCAACTCCAAAGTGCCGGAGGTATGAGACCCCTTGGGGGGTACTCCCCCATACCCCCCGTGCACATGTCTGGAACGAGTACCGTCATCAACTGAGGCACACTGACACTACATTAATGTTCATCGAATATTGTAAAGAGTGGTTTGCCATTTATTTCAGTTTTGATCGATACGATCCGCTATACAATAAAACGCGGATATAAACAAGCAGAGGGGAAATTGAGAATTTCTCTTTTGTCAGAGTTCAACCAATTAGCCATTTTCTTCTCTTATGATATGTGCAGGACAGTATTTAATGGATTGTATCTTTGACTGAACCGTTTATCAAATCATCGGAAAAAGCAAAATAGATATTTCCAGGGGGTTCGAGAGCTAGGCCTACATCTCTGGCATATCCAGACACTTCTGGACAAACAGTAAATTACCTATAGCAATTCCGCGGTATTCAAATGCCAGTGTGTCAAGAATACGATGAGGGTCGAGTCGGGCAGAGAAGTCGACTATAAACAGCACGAAGGCAGAAGGAATTCCGCAGGATTTATTATTCCGGAAGACGCTGATGACACTGGTCGTGCAGCAAATAAGTGACTTTAAATGGCAAAAGTTCAAACCGAGCATCAATGTTCTCACATAAACATCCACATACTGCGTAAACATTCATACATAAACATCTGCTAACACTTACAGCAAACAAGTAACCTAAATGCTAAAAGTTCAAAGTGAGTTTCAATCTCCTCACATAAACATC
>JAQGAX010000327.1:0-18237 GCA_034698105.1 Plectus exinocaudatus | reverse complement strand
ACACTTGGCGACATTCTGAACCAAAAGACCGCGTCGGCTTCACAGCTTCTCAAAGATACCCAAAGTTCCCTGAATCATGTCTTCGAGGCTGAACATGCGGCTCCTGAGGAGCTTATCTTCGAGCTATTCAAAGTTCCCAACAAGGACGAGGCGTGCCTCGGAAAACTTCTATCAGTCAGTTTGCCGAAATTTTATTTACCTACTTTTTTCTTAATTTTAATGTTACTCTGTGACTTCAATACTATTTTAATAACTTCAATCAATTTATGGCGCTATTTCGAGGCTGATAACTGTGGTGTGAGTATAAGCGATAAATATTCGAGCCACAATATTCATCCGTGATGCAAATTCGTTCTTCCATTCTTGGCAGAGGAAAGTGATCTACTTCAGCAAAAATACGAAAAATCTTGAATATGTTGAAAAAACTGTAGAAATATCAAATATCTAAACATTATAGATGCTGAAAAGCTTCGGTCTGAGAGAGGACGACCCGCGTTTACGACCAATGATGGACATGATCAAGGTAATCGAAGTGGAGCAAGAGGCGCTAACGAATGAGATCAAAGACCCAAGGCACTGGAACATCAGCCGAGCTCAATTCAAGAGGTACGTAGCATTCTTCCAACTAACGTCAACTAACGACAACTAACTAACAACTAACGTCAACTAACTAACGTCAACTGTAACGCCAAAAGAACTAGCTATTTAGCCTGTCAATAATATCGGCTTAAATTACAGCTGTATCAGCGGCAGTTTGGTTCTCATCACACAAACACTGCGCAACAATCTCATCGTCCCCAGCTGGCAAGAATTTGTTCAGGCAATGAAAAAGATATATCTGAAGGTCAGTAAGTGCTAAACTGTGCGGCCAGGGAGGATCAGGGCGATGTTGGGGGTAATTAGCCCCTAAAATTTGAATTCCCGCCAATTTCTTGTCTGTTTCAAAAAAATTTTGCCGATTTTCAGGGGGTTAGGTATTTTCTGGACTAGGGTCTGGGCCAGGGCCCCCTAAGGTACCCCTATTAACTCAAACGCACAATTTCCTCGATTCTCTTGTTTATTTGTTTGTTACAGTGCAAAACGGTCACAAGCGGAAATGTTGCCACCTACATTCCGCAATTAGCGCGTCAGGACCCGAACAAGTGGGGAGTGTCAATTTGTACTGTAGACGGCCAGCGAGTCTCCTTCGGCGATGCAACGACTCCCTTCTGCTTCCAATCGGTGTCAAAGGCGTTCAACTACGCCATTTTGGCCAGCGACATAGGTGCCGACGCCGTCCACTCCTTCGTCGGTCAAGAACCATCCGGTCGCTTCTTCAACGAGATCTGTCTCGACCCAAATAGTAGGTCGTCTGGGACACAATCTAATTGTTCTATTATGGGGCTGGCTCAATACTAAGATATGATATAGGTGCATCCACTACTACTGGCTGGATTGTGAAGATAATTCTTGCGTCATTGCGGTAGCAAGCAAATTTTACATTATTCGACGAGTTTCTTACCCTTCGAAAAATAAGACACCCTAAAAATAAATCTTCATTACCGATAACTGGAGCCTATTCAAAAAAATGCGTTAATTATAATTGCGGGAATTGCAGTGGTTATAATATCAACATTATATGAAATAAACCTCTGAAACACTGGCTGGTGGAAGCAAAGCAATCAGGTTTACAATTTCTCAACAGCTCATCTCTTTTTAGACAAACCGCACAATCCAATGGTCAACTCGGGTGCCATCATTATTTCTTCTTTACTGAAGAAGGAATGGCAGATGGCCGATCGCTTCGACTACGTAAGTTTATCTGTACTTACTTGTCTCACGCTCATAATATTTTACCATTCTTATCTCACATGTTGCTGCAAGCGCCAAAATTTACAATACGCAATACTCTTTGCTTTTACGTAAAGCAGCTACCCGCTACTTATACTATGATAAATGTTTCAATCCAGTCAGGTCGTAGGCTAAGTCAACAATCACACTTAACTGAAAACATTTCAATTGTGCCGCTTAAATACATATACACGAACACAAAACATGACACGAAATTGCACATTTTTAACGTCTATAACCTTGGGACGGCCTTCATATGATAAAGGTATGGACCGCAGCATTTTGTGTCTTGACAAGAAAATTTTGGCGTATTACAAAACTACCGTCAGTGAGCACTGCATAAAACTGAGCGTATAGCTTTCTGCAATTGCTCGCTGCGTTTTGAACGTATCCAGCAACCTAATAGTTGCGATGGATGTACGAACGGGCGGATATGGTGATCGTCTTCAGCGGCCCACTGCGATGTATTAAAAGTAATCCATTACAGTAATCAAAACTGATTGCAGATCCTAACCGAATACAAGAAGCTAGCAGGCGATGAGTATATCGGCTTCAATAATGCAACGTAAGTGATATTATTCGTTTTGTGCAAAACACTGTAAATGCTAAATAATAAGCAAAGCACTAAATACTGTATTACAGTGCTTAACTTTACACAATGATTGTTTTGACATCTCAATGTCCTATCTTGCTGTTCAGTTGCACTGAAAAATTTCGACTAAATCAAAGTTGTAACTCGCTATTTCACCGTGGTCCTATAGCTGGGAACGGAATTTAAGTTGACTGGTTGGTGCTTGCCATTGAGATATCCTAGAAGATAAGGCATTTGCTCCAAAGATTGCATGAGCCTGATTGTCGTCTTGAACTCGCAATCCTCTTCTTCAGATTCTTATCGGAGCGCGACACGGCCGACCGTAACTTCGCCTTAGCCTACTTCATGAAGGAGTGCAAGTGCTTCCCGGAGAGCAGTCATTCACTCAGAGACACGCTCGACTTCTACTTCCAGCTGTGCTCGCTCGAAGGCACCTGCGAAAGCCTGGCCGTCATGGCTGCGACCCTAGCAAACGGTGGTATGATATATATCTAATTTATCAATTACTTACGCATATAGCTAACTGTGTATACATAACTTCGTTAAAGAACTGTGACAAAGAAGCGAACGAACGAAGAACGAGAACAATTTCCTACATTTAATCGTGAAATTTGAGCAATAATCCAAAAATATAGACTTCGCATAGAAGAAATTGCTAAATAGGGCTAGGTTCCAGGTTGGGCGTGTCGGGTAATGACATGAAAAATCGAGTCCGGTTTAGGTCGACCTGAGCCCTTCGTAGATGCTAAATCCATCACCAATTGCAGGCGTGTGCCCACTGACTGGAGTCAAATGCCTCACCAATCGCCCATGCAGAGACGTTCTCTCTCTGATGTATTCATGCGGAATGTACGACTACAGTGGGCAATTCGCTTTTCACGTATGTTTAAATTTCATTAGTTGAAATGAACATTTCTCGTATTAACATTGCACGCTTAACAAATAACCATAGCTAATCGAAATTTGTCTAGGTCGGCTTGCCTGCGAAATCAGGGGTTAGTGGAGCCCTGATCGTCGTGATTCCCAACCTGATGGGCATCTGCATGTGGTCGCCGCCGCTCGACAAGATGGGCAACAGCGTGCGCGGCGTCGAGTTCTGCAAGGAGATGATAAACAAGTTCAAGTTCCACAACTACGACACGCTGTTGCACGCTGAGGCGGAGAAGTTCGACCCGAGGAAAGCAGTCGGCGAAGGGGACGCCCAACAAGTCGTCGTGCTCCTCTTCGCCGCCAAGAACGGCGACCTCGGCGCTGTTCGACGGTCTGTTTGGCTGTGTATTAGTTTCAAAGCACATACCGTAGTCTGCCTCAAAGTGCGGAAGAGAGGCCCTTACGCCTTAATAGTGCGTCGTCTTGATAAAGAAAATCTATGCTAGCGCTAATATTTTTTATAATTTGGCTACAAAATAATAAGAATCAATCAAATTTACTCATTTCAAAACCTGATTCTGTCACGGGACCAGGACCTACCGTTTCCCCCTTGTCGCAATCAATTTTGCGTGATAAGAAATGTTCATGTATGATTCTATCTTCAGATGGTATATGCAAGGAGCTAGTCTCGATATGGCGGACTACGACGGACGAACGGCGCTCCATCTGGCAGCTAGCGAGGGTCACACAGAATTGGTCAAGTTCCTGCTCAACGTCGCTAAGGTCAAGCATGATCCCAGAGACAGGTACGGTAGTTAAACAAGAAATAGACTGGAATTCAAAAAATGAAAAAATTTGCCTGATTACGCAAATTTGAAAGTTTCGGCCAACCTCCCGGGGTTCAGATTTCTCAGATGGGGGTAAAGTCCTCCAAAGTTTCCACACTGACATGTTTAACGACCTTTCTATTCTTCAAAAATCCTTCTTACGTTGACGATTACTAACAGATGGCAGCGAACCCCTCTGGACGACTCGATAACCTTCGGTTTCGAGGACTGTCAACGACTGCTGGAAAAGGCGCGTTTGCTGGCAGCATCGTCTTCATCAGCTTCGGAAAACGGCCACTGTAGCAATGCCAATAAGAAGCAGCACGCTGCAACAGGCTCGAGCGAGCAGCATAACTCGCATGAGCCGACCATCAGCGAAGGGTCCAGTAGCGAGGACGAGAGCAACGCCGGAAAGGACGACGACATCGAGCGCAAAGCGCACACGCCGACTATTCCTTCAACGTGAGTTCGAAGTAGTATTGATACGATACGATAAATTCATTTATGATGCGATGGGACATTTAGCGTAACAGTTGAACCGTTCTAATCGAAGAACAAAATGTATCGTTTCGTCTTTGTCGTACGATTATTTACCATAGCCACACTTGTACGGAAGTTTGTAGTCGCCTGTGCAGAGGAAGGGACTTTGGGCTGACGTACGTTCCCTCATGTTCTCAAAATCTTACGGTACTCGCGCGAATTTAAAATAAAAATAATTGCATTAGCGCAAGTACCGTAATATATTCATTCCAAAATGTTCAACAACCTGATTTGGTCGATACGCTTCGGGCTACCTCAAGCATACGGTATTCACCTTCCCATTTGATTGTGTGGATGGTACCGTCGCTTCACAAATGGAAGAAATCATTTTTTCATTTCAGAGAGGTGGAGGAGATGCTGAATGGATTGGCGTTGAAGACAGACTAAATCCCAACGATAGATCAATTCAGCAACCTTTCACTTTCATCATATATCAATGTTGTAGATAAAGAAAATTACCGTTATTATAATACTGCCGTATTCATTCTAATAAAGGCCATGGGTTTCTATTTTTCGATCTCCTAAAAATAGAGCTACAGTAAAAAAATTTCGAAAATTTTTCAAAGAATGAAGCGAATGAAGGAGCACATTTCTTTTTCGAAATGCTCACAAATAGCTGGATTCAATAGCGAATGCAAATAGACGGGAGAGGCTTCTTTTAGAATAAGTACGGTATTTGCTGTTATTGTCAACAATTTCTGCGGAGATACCTAACGGCTGAGCAACCCCAGCACTGTTCCCGTGCCCTTGTCGCTGCTTGATTTAATTATACCAAGAATAGATAAGAGGATCTTATCTGATCCTCTTATCTATTCTTGATCATACGAGTGCTTGCTACTTTGCCAGTGCCCCTTATTCGTAGTCGGCTTATCCTTAGCAAGTAAAAACGGTGTTTTGGGTTTTGGGTGAAACAATGCACCTTGCGCATAAGCGTATTGTTAATCTTACAAATGCATCGTGGCCGGTGCGGTGCACGCTGAGACGCCATCGAATCCTGGCACGAAAAGTCTCCGGTGCTTTGCGTTGCGATAGGTTATCACGTATCGCTACCATCGCTTGTTAGCTTGGCAAAGCTGCTAAAACTGTGACAGAGAAATGCGGTACTCTTTTTGCCACTGCGCTCGCTTTTTAAAGTTACACGGTTCTACTTTTAAATTCTGAAAGTTTTAAAATTTAAAGGTTACAGTAGCAGGCTGACAGACAAACAGACATTACCGGAGTAAACATGGCATACGTATATCACAGACAGACACGTCAGGTGTATGCTGTCGCGTAGACAGAGGAAACGGGAACTGGACGAAAAGATAATGAATGATTGGAATAAGAACATGGAAAATTACTTTAAACAACTTGTGAAAGCCGCTGTTTGATGCTCGCAAACTAGGGCTGTAACGGGAACGTCGATTTGAAAATTCTGGGGACGAGGAATTTCGCGGACGGGAACAAAATCAGATTTCGGGGACGGGGACAAACATCAATCACAAAATACGTTCATATGAGCTACTAAATAGCTGCGACTTGAAATTAGTGCCATCTTACAAGTTAGTAATTGTCGAGGTAGATAGCTTTTGCATGTTCAAAGCATATTCTGGACTTATTGAACTGAATTTTGAAGGGAAATTCGGGGCGGGGACAGCCCAATCACAAACATAAAGCTCAAGAGCAATGATCTCAAACAGAACTGCTTTCACTTGTCTTCAACGCTATTCTGAACCGAAAATATTTCACATTTCACCTTATTTTATTGACGCCCGCATTTTGCGAAATCTGTTGAATGTTTCCATTGTATTCCTTCAGGTCACATAGCTGAAAAGTTTATCTGAGTTCAGTAATATACCAGGAATCCAAAGTAGGGCTATTAAGTCGAATTGTTCAAAGTTAGGGGGGGCGCAGCAAAATTTCAATCTTTAACCTTCAATATCTTCTTCGAGAGAGCCGCAAAGTTGACTGAAAGGTTGCTCTGAAGGGAAAAAGAAATTGAAAAAATATCTGCATCTACCCCAATCACATTACCCCCCGCTAAACTATGAGCGTGAAGCCACAAACAATTTAATTTACACATATCTATGTGAACGAATCGACGCTTACCTTAGGTACGACGGTATGACAACCAAAGGATAAGCAGGTCGGCGCGGCATACTTTTTCCAGCAGTCACACAAGCACGACCAAGTCGACCCACATTTTTGTTTGCATTCAAGTCTGGCTTCAATGCAAATATGCTGCTCATTGAAATTGCAACCTTGCACTATTAAGAATTATTGATGATAAGGGCGAGAAGTAGACATAAGGCGATCTTCATACTTGGAGGCAAATGTGTAGGTACAGTAACTGTGCGATGTGAGAGAAGAAAGAAAAAAGAGAGTTTTTAGTTGAAGTGCAGAGCAAAATTTTGATTTTGTCAGCAAGCGCGTTCATTTATAAAGTACGGGGATCATCTTTCTCATGATATCTTCAGTAAATATTGACAGTTTTGCAGTTTGCACAATAAAAAGTGGGCGTTTGAGTTTTTGAAAATAAATTTTGCTTCGCCTTTGATCGTAATTTGCAACGAGCAAGCGCAAAAGACGAAAATAAGTTGAAGTCACAAAGCAAGCACTTCACTTCATAGGATGGGTAACACAATATTTTCATAAAGTTACGATAATTTGCGATGCTCACCATCATGCTCCATAATGGACTAAAGTATTATAGAGCTTAACTTACGAATCGTTTACGAAACGATTGTGATACTGGGTCATGATGCGAATATGGGTACATGATCATGTGTATGTTATGGGTTAGTTTTGGGTCAGTAAAACATTGCTATTGAAAAGCTTAACTTACGAATCGGACTCCGATCGCCTCGTTAGCTCATTGGTCGACGAGAGCGCGCCCGAACCGGATTGGCCAACTTCGGCATGGACTTGATCGTCGAGCGCAGCGGCGCGCGTCGATGTATGGTCATCGACGTCAACTGCTTCCCTGACATTTCGTGCCTTTTCTGCGATAAGAAAATCTTCGAAGATCAATGCGAGTGCACCGAATCAGATTTCACTGCGCAGAATCCTCCTTCCTTCTTCACCTTTGTGAGGGAGATATTGTTGAATTATGTTCTATCTGACAACGTTTTGCGTTTAATTACCTTTCAATGAAAGGCTTTCATGTGCATATGACTGCCTACTTTTGCTTTGCATATTTACTGCTTGAACATTTTTGTTAAGCATGTGCACAAAGACATTTTTTGCGTATTCAAGAGCAAATCCTGCATTTGCATTCAGAAGTTCGTATTTGTTTGCGGAGGGCGACCATCGTCTGTGAATACCCAAAAGACCGCCCCTGTGACCTATTTTCAAGCCCGCCGAACAATTTACGAGGCGCAAAGGAGAGTCGCGCCTGTTTCCTGTTTTCGAAAAATGTTGGCTCTCATTTTCCTTCATTATTGAAAACAATTTTAGCCGCACTAGAATAAGCCGGATAAGGTGGGGCGGTCTGGTCTATCCGATTGTACGAGTGCATTTATCCTATTTCATAACATTTCGCAATAGTTGTTGTCGTGAGTCAGTCGCTGCGTTCGATGTTGGGAGTTTGATTCTTCCCTGTCATAGCGCATTGCACAATGCACTTTGGGTCGGTGTCATATCGTGTACTTACAGGGTCTTGCATCGTAATTCGTCATTTTTGCACTCAATTTTGCCATTTTTGCATTCAATTTCGTCAACATTTTCAACTAAGCTTATTGAAGGTTAATTAAAATAGCTCATGCGCATTTGATTCGGATGCGGTTTTTTGTATTAAAAAGATGACTTCATGGGATTTTGTTTGCAATCAACCTTATGAAAATTGAATGAATATTCGTGATTTGGCAGCTGTTTGAAAAGGCGTACTTTAAAATGTTGACGAAATTAAATGCAAAAATGACGAAATTGAGTGCAAAAATGACGAATTACAATGCAAGACCCTGTAGTTTAAAGTTGTACTTAGGGGAATATGCTTTACCATTGCGTTAAGTACGACTTTAAACTAAGTACGCGATATGAAACCGGTCCTTTGTGTGACGTGCGCGTCTATACAAAACGTGATGGGACGGACGGACGAAAGGACGGGCTAGCTATATAGTACCTCCGCTTCGCGAGAACAAAATGGATTCGTTTTGTGTGAACGGGGAGGCGAATACGTGCTCCTAGAATTTGATACCGCAGCCCAAGCATGACCATACATGTGAGTTGGGGTACTGTAGGGTACTCTGGATCTCAAAGCCGTGAAGGAAACCTGAACCTCTTCGAAAATCGACAAAACTTTTTATAAATATGCAATGCAAATATAGGCAGTCAAATACACATGAAAGATAATTAAACACAAAAACGTTGTCAGATCAAATATAATTCGGCAATAACAAAGCAAGCCCGAAATGTTTCATTGGCCCAAAATTAACCCATAACATATACATGATCATTGTACCCTTATCCGTATTATAGGACGGATAACACAATCGTTTCGTGCAATTAAAAGTACCACTTGGCGATACTCGCTTCTGTGCTCCATAATTGACAATAATCAACTTACGAATCGTTTACAATACGATTGCGATACCGGACCATAATCTTGGAAACTGAGTAAGTAACAATATTCACTCCGGTGTCGATCGAATTACTCATTTTATGACAGAGCCACTGGAGGAGTATTGTTTCTGGCAGCATTGAGGATACAGGAACAAATGGATATCAGAATGAAAAATATCATTATACCGCCAACAATTGGAGTCCATCCTGAGATCCATGAGGATGAACGATCTGCGTCGTATGTATCGCGAGCAGCTGGCCCATATGCTCCATGAACTCTTGCAATTGAGCCACCCTCTCTCTCGATACGAGCGATTCCAGGCGCGCATGCGGCAGTTAGTAGAACCAAACTAAGTGACACTTGAACAAGTATGCGTATTATCGGCATTTTTAAAAATATTCAACCAACACTCTGCAAAAGAGTACTATTTGAGAACGCTAAATTATGCTGGGGTCTGATTGCGTCTGATCGACGACCACGAAGGGGAGCATTGATAATAGGGCTGACTCATAAATACGCGAAAGGAAATAACATCCCAGCAACGAGCGCTCCTCGGCTTAGTTACTGCACCAACATTGAGAGGCAAATTTAGCTAATTAGTATGGCTTGGAGGAGCATTCGTTGCTAGGAAGTTAAAGTACGAAGTAAAACGCTCATGTCGGTTCTCAATTTCGACTTACCGTCAACTTCTTCAATTGCTGAAAGTAACTGTAACCAGTCCAATGAAGTTGGACAAGGACAACATAGAACCTTTGAAAACGACTGCATGAACTTCCTTGATGATCAGTACCCTCATTGGAAAACAAATGGTTGGGGATTTACACCAATTTGCATTCCTGAAGCAATTGAAGTTTCGGATAAATATTTCATCGGGCCAATAGATCCAAAAGCTTCTGATTATGACGCAAAGGCTATCAAGAAACATGACAGAAAGCTAAGAGGTGACGATGCTGAACGAATGGTGCTCTCTGCGTTCCAGAGCTCAAAAGTTGGAGGCATACTATTTCAAAGCATCGATATGGGAATGCTATGGAAGAAGTTCTCAGGTAAGTGATTTACAATTTGATCTGCGATTTCATAAAATAAATTACGGTCATACAGGGGAATTTGAAAAATCGCTGAAAAAATTACCTTCGTTCTAGCTACGTTAGCTTCACCTAGACGCCTTAGTTGTTGCACAGCATTGAGCACGAACTTTCACAAAATGGCTCTTAAATCCGGATTTGACTGTTGTCTTTATAAACGTACTTTTATAATTTTCGCGCCTTATTCACATCAGAACCATGGCTTATTTACTATATTGATATTGAGAGCAGCTGCCGCAAAAAAATAACTTCGTAAAACAAATTTATTAAATTTACGACCAAGTTAATTGAAAATTTTGTAAAAATTCCGTTTCTGTATTTTTTCAGGAAACAACAAAAAAAATTGCTGCAAAAAGATATCTTTTGAAATCGATTCACTGTTTTTTCATCCAAAACTGGGCATTGTAATTTTGGAAACCAAATCATTTCACCATAACAAGAACGAAAACGAAGAAGAGCCCCAGACCGAAAAAGAAAAGAAGAGTTCACGAAGAGCTATCAAGAGATGTTACAAAAAAGCAAGAAAACAAGTGAGCGAAATTCGACCCAAACTTTTAGAAATATATGAAATTTTGACGAACACAAAATGCACCATTGATATCTCCCATGTTATTTGTCTCCCAAACGCTGCCAAGGAAGACATTCATTCTGATGCAAAATGCCCTGTGCTTGACAACGTCGATTTGTTGGATCAGACACGGTTCCATGAATTTTGGGAAGAAAAAGTCAAGAACAACCAGAACTTCTTCGAAGATCCATCTTTCTGTCGCTTCATTGCGATCATATGTGGGTATCGAGCTTCAAAGTTCACGTCAGCGGCACGCAATGCAATTGAAATCCATCGGATGATCAAAATGCAGGAAAGCTGTCGGAACCTCAAACACAATTGTGGGATAACATCACGTGAATTTCTCAACACTAAACAGTGGAATGTGTATGATATAGCTACACAAATGCTAGAGCAGAACCAAAACAGTCTCGTGCAACCAGTTCACAAGAACCTGATCATCTTTGGTCCACCTGGATCAGGAAAATCTTTGCTAGTCATGCTTCTGGCCAAAAAGGCAGCCGAAATGCAACGTTCTGGGAAAGTTTTAATCTTCCTACCAACCAACTCACTGGCAATGATGTATAAAAAATTCTTTGAAGCCAACAAAAGGGGCCAGAAACGAGCAATTATTATCAATCCATTGCTTGAGGATATCAGAAAGGCGACCGCGTTGGACAGCTACGATGACGTCTTTGCCGATGAGGATTTAAGTGGTGCCTGGATTACACGTACACGAAGACCAAATGCAATCACTATAATTGCCATTACAACTGGTCGATTTTACGAACCTGCAGCAGCACTGCTCGCCAAAAAGCATCTGGAGAAGCAGCTCGAAGTAGACAATTTTCACATCTTCCAGCTAGTAACTGTTATGCGCAATACAAAGAAAATTAGCGATTACTACTGTAGCAAGTTCCTGCCGCAGGACAACCCCTTCGTGATTGGACATAACATTCATGGCAGAAACGTGGTAGAGCTCAAAGTTGATAGCATGGAAAGTGCATGTTGTGAGATATATGCACGCATCGAACAATTTCTGAACAACCCACCAGCTTCATCAGAGAGACTATTACGACGGCAGAATATCGCTGTGATTGTCTGCCACGAACCAGTGAATATTCAAGTTCAGCTGATCAAAAACTACTTGCAGCGAAGCGGCATCAACACTGGTTCCATTGTTGAACAGCTTGAAAGCTCAACCAGCGTTTCTAATTCAGACAAAGTGGACAGAACATTGGTTGCGGTTGATTGCAGCACCAATGCGCTTTCCTTCGAATGGTGTGCTGTGTTTGTAATCGATGCCTCTAACTGCTACTATTCGAAACATTTGGCTCATCCAGTTGTTGCTTGTTCAAGAGCCACCAGCTCGCTCATTGTCATCAACACAGTCGATTGCGGTACTCAGGGAAAGTTTTTAGCGTGTGACATTGAGTCACAGCGCGACTACCGATGTTGCACGCAGTTACTGTCGCGGTGGCACCCCTCCACTATGGGACGACCCTGGGAGTGCGGCAAATTTCGTCGCGCGATTGTTAGTTCTGGCAAACAGCAAGTGAGCCTCGCTAGAGATCAGAGACGCGAAAATTTTCTTCGCGAATCGTGGGGAACAAATACTATTATCTGCAACTCACAACTACTGCGTTTGCAAGCATATCTATTGTTTTTAATCATTGCATTATTAACGCTTAATCTTCCTACTGGCTGGTTTGCGTCTGCATTCAAACCTTATGTTTCATTCCTTGTCGCTTTTAACTTTCTGCTTCTCATCACCGCAGAAAACTATATGAAACTCAATTTGCCAAAATTGAACCGGAGTATTAAGCTATTAGGAGCACTTTTCATGATAACAACTTTGGCATTTACTTTAATATTCTACGATCTTGTCCGACTCTTGCTGATAGTTTGTCTGTCATTGTTTATATTCTTACCGCTGCATGGTATCATGCTGGCAGCCGTAGAATTTGTTAGACAGGCTGGTCACATACTGTGGTATACGCTAAATTATGTGTTGATTCCCGCCATTATTGTTGGATGTATGTGTGCATGCGAGCTTGAGTTTTCTTATGCGATGGCGATCTCATTTGAGCTCTCTGTTATGTTCCTTACTTATTCATCTATTAGTGTGATTGAACCGCTGGAATGTACGAAAATTTATCCATAATACGTATTATCATTGTGTCTACGTAAGCATTAACCGATAAGCAAACCTATAATATTACTAATTATTTGCGCATACTCGTACTGTAACCAGAAATGTGGTTAAATTGCTCATGCTTTCAATTACATTACAAAGAACTGCCCCTTGACCCCATGATTACAAGTATGGGTGGGGCAAGTCTGTATGCTTTCCTTTCTCATGTTTCTCTCGGCGTCAACATTAGCGCTCTTAACTCAGGGTATTTGCACAAAGCGAATGATCGAATTGCACCCCATAATTTTGCGACTCTTGACTCTTAAACTTGGTGATTTTAAAAACGAACCAACGCTCCTTCAAAGCATTTGTAACTTGTCAATGGTCCGAATGCACGGTCAATCACCCTATGACAGCAAGTCAGTTATGTGAAATAATCTCTTGATTGAGACAAAAGTCTAATTTTCAAAAAATAGAAACGTTTGGCTATGTTTGCTTAGGGGCATTGAAATAGGAAGCTAGAGATTCTTCTAAGCAATCGATTGACAGTAACACATCGTTCGCAAATCACTGCACTACAACACCATTACTGAAGCGAGCGCAAAAGCAAATGAGAATATCACTATCGGATCACTGACCGTAACCAAAGCTTTCTTTTGTAAGGGCAACGAATGAACATCGCTGACAACTATCACACGCCACTGGGCGCCGGTAAACCAACAAATTTTGTTTGGTGAAATGTATCCATAGGACACTGCGTCATCGTCATGTTCGATAACTTGAATAAGGAATGAACTGCACAGACCAGTCTTATAATATCTATCGTGCATCTGAACAAAAGAATGATTTCCTTAACATGCAATGCAATGGATGCGATAATAATATTATCTACGCATTCATTACTCGAAACGTCACTTATTAAAAAAAATAACTCACTAAAAAATATACAAAATTCACATGATCTAACTTTATAAAAACTAGCTGCCAGAGACCAATATTAGACGCGTCAGCAACCGTGGCAGTTAAGTTCATTCAAAATACTTCGCATCGAATATAGATTTTTGCACACTAATTTGCACTCATTTGTATATCATATTCTGTACATATAGTATTTACTGTAGATTGTACATGATTATATTTGATACTCCTCATTTAAATTTTTTTTTAAATGTGTACAAATGTGTTTGCAATCCATGTGTGATGCAAGTATTTGGAATGAACTCATCTGCCACGGTTGTGGATGCCCTTTATACGTTGCAATAGTTAAGCTTCCAAAGCGTAGTTACGTTGCTTGCCTTGAAAAATTTAGTTGCCGGGTTTTTCAATTATGAACCCCGACGGTAGAACTTAGTTCAGGCAGAAATATAAAAGCACGTAAAGAAGGTCAATAGTTCTCACGTATATGTAGATGAAGCCAGTGAGAGCCGTAGCATTTGCTAACGAATGGTCTGACAACCCTAGGTTGATCGTATTCAGTAAATCTTCGTCATAGCAGCCGTCTTCTGAAAATATTCAATAAAAAATTAATAAGCGGAAAGATTCAGATTACTTGATACTGAAACTGTGTTATCTCAACGAAGAATGAACATCAAGTAAACGAGAATGATAAAAACCGGCAAAACCCGCAACACTTTCATAATAAATCCACGTCTCGCTGAAGACCCCATCACTGAGTACCTTGAGCCTCGCGAATCCTTAAAAATTCTTGAGCTCTATCAGTTGCGTGCGCAGATAGAGATGCGTGGGGTAAGATCTAAGAAGCGGACCTGTAACTAGGGAGATCTAGGAGGGTCTACCCCCCTAGCCAAGGGCGAAACTTATGCCCCGCGGGCAAAAATACTCGCCACATTGTGGCGATGAGTGGCGCGTTGCGTGTGGCGTGTTTGAGGGTTGGTTAACGCAAACAACAGTATGCCACCTCTCCCTTCTCCTGGCTTTCGATTTTACATCGCTACCATAACCATCTACCCAGTCCCGTTACGATTCTGCTCAATATCACAATAACTTATTTCATTTCAAATACAATTTTCGTACGGAAAGTATCAGATGAACTTTTAGCAGCGGCTTCGAGTTCATCTGAGTTTAATGATAAGCCGCCCTCATACGAAAATAAGGAAGGAGCAGAAATATTTCCATTGTTGTTGCAGTCGTTTGCAAGTCGTTCGATGCCAACGTAATACCCATGATCTTCCGATCTTAGAAGACATAAATATTCAGGCGAAAAAATGCCTCCGACTGACAAATGGGAATTGGCCGGTTCAAGTCTTGCGACTTGAATGGCATACTGCATGTCGTCGAATGGAGAATAACTGTCCAGCTAAAATAAATATTTTAATTTATATTTGAAAGGTTTTGAACCACTTCGCCTCACGAGAAGAAGTCTAATAGAACTGGTTTCAAAAGTAGCATTGGTGCGAAAATTTAACGTCCAACCCACCTCACCTGACCTCCTTCCCGCCCCGAGAAGGGTCAGACCCCCTGGCCTCGGACACCCGTTACACTTATAGTTACACCTATGGCCGTAGCCCTCCCTCCAAAGATCAATTCTATGCCCATGTCTTGTCGAATCCAATCAATTGCTCACGAAATTGGAAATGTCCATTGCTATGGCAGATACATCTGATGGATGAGAATGGAGAGCTTCTTTTATCTTATCCGATATATTCATATCCTGGCATTCCAGGCCTAAAATCTGCGAACATGTAATATTCTACCTGGTAAGCATCGCAGCGAATTTCATAGATTTAACTGAAATAGGGCTTCAATTAATTTAATTGAAATAAAATTGATTAGTATAGAAATTAATTATAGTTTTATGATCATCGATCTGTCTAAATAATTGCGCTTTTTCATTTTTCACAAAGAGGGGATGATGACATATCATCTTTTATCATCTATTATGAAGTTGTCTCCAGGTGAAAAAATGATGTAAAAATATTTCACCGCGAAGCGGCAATCCAGGGTCTGAGTCGCATGAGGTCGCCCATATTCTACTGGGCATATTAAAGGTGCACAGAATACATACTTTGCGAGCGCTTATAACCAGAGGTGGGCACGGTCTGGCGGCTGGGGGGGGGGGGTTGCAATTTTGGAGTCTGGGGGTTTCGCAACCTCCACCGTACAAAATGAAAATTTTCTGGGGGGTTGCGCCAAAAGTAGGGTGTTGCAGAGACCTCTGGGGGAGGGTTTGCGCAACCCCCCCCCGCAATCCCCACCGCCCAGGTCTGCTTATAACTACTGTAATGTTTAGAAATACCAATTAAAACAAGAATGATGCGACTATACCACATTCCCTTGAGGACAACAGTAAAAAAATCATGAAAATAGTATGTTAACTCTTTGCAACCGAAGGGTACCCATGCCTGAATCAGTTTTACTACCTTTTTAAATAATGAAAAAATTAGGGATTGAATTATAGCTCACGTGTATTACAATAGTAGTTAATTTACCCGTCACATTAGCAGTTGAGATTGTGCTTGCATTGATAGTCGTTGGCGTAGTCACACCGAGTGTTGAGGTGTCACAAAAAGTGGTTGTTGTGGGGAAACTTGAAAAATAAGATATTTGATTAATTTTAAGGGAAACGTCCTGTTTAATAAAGCAGCCAGCTCAGTCATCCAAGAACCATATAAGTATCAAGGGTCCAAGGTTGGGGAAGGGGCTTTGCAGTGATGGGACCCAAAATCGAGAGGGTCAGAATCCAAAATCAAATGTACTACGAAGGTTAAATATCTATGGGGTTGCAAACAGACAAATATTTAAAAACTTCTCATTGCGAAGGTGCATGCAGGCATTAGCATTTTAAAATTACAAAAGAAACTTTACCGCACAACGCAAATTACTCTACTTGTATGCGCGTGCATAAAACGGAGCGCCCGGAACGGCAATTACACGTTCGGTTATGTTTTGAGCGCGTTCACAAAGCGAAAGAGTGGAAATGGGACTTACAAACGTACATATATTAGGAAAGGTGACCTGGGGCGTGCCATATGAAATTATCCGCCCTTCGGTGTCCCCACATATAATTTGTTGTTCTTACTCTTGAAGATCACTGGAGTTGTGTGAAAGAAACACGATCATTAAAGCAACACCAACCAAAGCAACACCATACAATGTCCAAATTCCGGTCAATATAAATCGACGCTGCCGGAACCACGCGCGCCTTTCTTCTGGTCGTTTGTTTCCCTCAGAAGAAATAGGCGGCCTCGAAGCAGGCAGTGGTGGGCGCAAGTAGTCATAAAATGCGTCTGTAGTGGTGCCGTCATAAGAAATTTCAGTATATTCTGTATCATCTGTATCGCCGCTATTCGAGCAACTTGATGCTATGGAAATGAAATCTGCAACACTAATTGCGAGCTGCTCTTCAAGCGATGGATCGATCAAGTAAAAAACGCTTTGAGGATCGATGAGCCCTTGTTCAATCGGTGCCAGCAGAGTTCGCCGATCATTTTTTGGCATGCTCCAAATAATGTCCTTTGCTCTGTCTGTCGATGCGTAAGTTACTTCACTTCCGTTGAGTGAATATAAACCAATATTCATAGTGCCATAGTTGACACTAACCGATGGTGCGATGGACGACATAATTTTTAGAATAACAGAATGCGTGAGTAAGCATACAATTTCAGACTTAAAAGAATGATAGAATTATATACAGAAGAAGACAAGCGCCTTCAGTCAGAATGATTTTGGCGAGAGAAGAAGATAGCCTTCCATGAGAATGACACAATGCTAACAGGCGCATGAACAAAACATTGAGCGACATAAAATAAGTAACATCGGTTCATTTTCCCGCCGTCTTCTGACTGACAAACTATGACGTTCCTATTTGTATTGATAAGTTCCACATGCATTCACACCAACTATACAAGCGTTCAACCGTGTAAGTGCGACAGCGAACGACGAAGTTTGGTTTTAACAGTCACAACGGTCATATACAATCGAACATGGAGGAGAATGCAACAAAATCAGAAAATTCTCTTATATCCGGATTTCTGTCACATGTGGGTCGGTCATTAATGCAGCATTAAGGAGCTAGACCACCGTTCTATGACCAGTGTTGTTCACGGGTAAAGTCGGTAAAGTCCGTAAAGTAAAAATAAGTTAAATCCTGCTTATCTTTTGATGTATCCATGGACACAACCGCTGTTACCTAGTCAACGACTATAGTTGCTATGGTAACAGCCTCGTTTCCATGGATACATCATAAGACGAGCAAAACTCCACCTATTTTTACTTTACGGACTTTACCGAGAACCAGACCTGGGCGTGGGGG
>JAQGAX010000326.1:0-18242 GCA_034698105.1 Plectus exinocaudatus | reverse complement strand
TATATTTCGAGCCCGGCGAAGCTGTTCTCTGATTAGTTACGATCAAACTCCTCTTGTCTGTAATTTATCAGTAACTGCCAGGCCGATCCGAGACCAGTTGATCGTTCTTTCTTCACGCGGATTCGTGACCGTTCTCTGTCACCCGCCGATTGAGCTTGTCCGGCTTAGTCTGCGAGGGGCTGTTCCCCTGCACCATCTCATACTGTATTTTGTTAATTAGTCTCATTTGTTGTAATAAACTAGCTGTTGTATTCGGTGAACCACAGAGTAATCACTCAGCGCAAGAATATTCACTCACGCCCCGTTAGCTAGAACGTACACAGATCAATCAGTGTCAGTGCATAACCTTTCAAGATGTGTAATAAATATTAAAAACCTCCAGGCAAAATCGTGTTGATACACATGACCGTCGTACTCCGCTTCTACGTGCTCTCTCACGATTACTGACGAACGAGTCCCCTATCCGCAAGTAGGTCTTGTAAGCATTGCTATCGTATTACAGTGAACATCGCTTATAGCGGTAAATGGGGGACCGGCAGATTTTGACCGGTATAAGCGAATACCGGTATAAACGATTTTATTAAGCGTGGTAGGATACCCTCTGGGATCAGACAGTCTTGACCGGTATAAGCGATTTACCGTTATAACCGATACCGCTATAAGCGATGTTCACTGTAGTTGTAGTTCGACGTTGCACATTAGAATTCAAATGTATTGTTATTACGAAATTTACTCGAAATTCAATTGACATTCGACACGACGACCGATAACGGCTCAGTGATACAACGACAAATGAACAAAAGCGAGAATGCAACCAATTAATACCGCCGCGCGGCTACAACAAAGCTAGGGCGATCGGTGAATCGGCTAGGACACGGACGGCGGCGAAGCGCTGAGACAGTGGCAGTAACCGATCGGCGTTCAGCACCCCTGCCCGCCGTCCGACGACAACGTATTCTTCAAGTATGTACACTGTAGTCCAACAGTTGATCGGCGAACGGGGTGAGGCGGTAATCACAGCAGTCCACAACGGCGCCCCCGAGCTGCTTCCTCTCATCGTCGACTACAGTATATCCACCATCCATGCATATTATATAAACAGCGACAAAACGGATAGGCAGCGCCGTACAAATCTCTCAACAAGCGCCCACATGCGGACTATATTATGCGTTTCTTTCCTGCGACAAGAAGCAGACCGATGTAACAACAGAGAAACGATTCGCAAAAGTTTATATTATGCCATACTAATCGGAGATGATCAATTGAGACAGTCGAGATGCACCGACAATAAGATTCGGATATTCGTCAGAGCTGCGACCAAGGAGAAACAAAATGTTGTACGTCACTCATTTGGAAACGAACTAAAAATAGAGTGGAGGAGAGAGCAAGAAACTGAATACAAACATCTAATTCGTCAGCTATGCACTGCACTAGTCAGTTTCTCATTGCGAACTGCAGACTAAATCAACATTATGATCAGTGATCGCGGATAACAAACGAAAACAATCGCGAACATACACTGGAATGTGAGACAAATGGACGCTACTGATGCGGCGACGAGGCGCAGTCGACGGTCGTCGCACACGTCGAGGACCTGGGGGGACGCAACGGGGAAATGGTTGCCGCATGCACGTCAAGATATCAAATGCCACAACCGAAACAGCAGCATAGGCAGTATGAGAGATACACAAAGACGGGCAGCAGCGACATTCAGAGTCACCCTGAATCCATCCGATCGCGCGGTCACTCTCAACGGACACACGCGTACGGTCAGCTACACGAAAAAGCGACGCGACCTCAATAATCACGACGCAACCGGGTTTCGATCAACAGAATAAGAATAGTTCACTTTGCAAGGAATAGTCCGGTTAGAGCACGAACGAACGCTCAAGCATATTATGCATTTCCATCTGATACCCTAGGCATATGGCGGGCTGCTAGACGAATGTAGACACATTCGACTTGCCCTTCTCCTGGCTTGTCGTCGATATCAACGTCTTGTTCGGCACGTACTGACCTGCAAGCGATCAATCAGCGATCAGTAGCAACAACGCTCAATGGCCGAAGGGGAAGGACTTGCGGGGCACACATCACAGGTTACTGAGGGCACACTGCTCACGCTGCGACTGAGCCGGTCCGCCACTGGCAAGCAGACTAGGAGCCCATAGATTGCCAAGACACAGGGGAGCACGGAAGCGGACGCCGTCGAGTCTAGGGGTAGCGAGCGGCGCTGCAGACACGAAATTACCGCGAGCAGCGGCGGTTCGACGTCCGCGCAGCGGCTGGTACACGACCGGCTCGACCGTGCCGACCATCCTCTCCCCGTCTACCACTGAAAGCAGCCCACTCTCACTACTCACAGTGAACGGCGGTCACACGCCGAACGAGCAGGGAACACAGACCAACAATCCGACACAGAACTTACCGATGAACGAGCCGTCTTCGGTGAAGCGGCCCGGATCGGTGTCGCCGTACTCTGCCATACTGTCTGTTTCTGATTCGTGCTTGCTCTGGCCTGTCAGTGATCGCTTCTCGTCGTCCGCTCTGAAACCGCATCTCGTATTGCGCGTAATGCTATAGCGCCCAGTATGCTCGTAACTTAACGGCTCATTCGCCAGGTTCCATGCACTGTGCTTCAACATTGCCAAGCAATTAACTTAATTCTACAGTGAGACAGCAGAAGAGCTATTTTTATTAAAGATAAAGAGACGCTAACATGCGAGGCGAAATTGGTTCAAAGCGTCTGCACTACATGCTTCACCTCGAAACACTAAAACACCCGTCGAATCAACACCCGAAGCAGCAGAGAGAAACAAAACGCAAGCACCGCACTTCAATCTCTTAACAGCAAAATGTAAACAGCAGTTGCAGTCGAAACAAAACAAGAGAGTAAATCAGCGCAAAGCAAAAAACGCATTATATCGATCGCCGGCCAAGTCTGGTCGGCCGTTATTCCACGTCGATGATGTCGACTCTGGAAAAGCAGACAGAGCATGAAAGTGCAAGCATTAAAGAAAAACGCAGGCGAGTGCAAGAGATAAACGAAACAGTTGTGCACGCGAAAACAAAAAGGCATGTCTTACGGTTTCGAGTATTCGCCGAATCCGCGCTCCTCCTTGCCCAACATGGGCTCGCGTCCCTGCTGCCGCTCCTTCTCGGACACGGGGTACTTGGCGCCCCGATGCCGGGCGAGTACGCACACGATGCAGAGGATGATGAGCAGAACGACGATGACCAGAATGATAATGAGCAGCCACCAGACACGCGCGTCTTTTGGCGCTGAAACGGGCACCAACTAAGCTTAACCCACAATCCACACATTATAAGCACGACAGCTTGTTTGAAATTCGACGCTTAGCTGTGGTGGGGGAGATCGATAACTGACACTAAAAGATAATGATGCAAGTCTGATAAAAGATACCCTTCCCACACAATAATCTCGCACCGGATTCGACCGAGCCGCTTATCGGGCAAGAAACGGACGGAGATACCATCGGTGCTGGCTTAAAGGCTTAATCCGGATAATAAACAGAAGAGTGCACGAACATTTTCCGGTGGTCGAAATGACCTGAGCGGGTGATTCTGACTCTAAGCCGTCAGGCGTATCATCGTCGGTGATGACGGACACGGCGACAACCTCGTACTTGGTGCCCGGCGACAATTTGGGGAGCATGACAGTGAAGTTGCCATCGTCCGGATCGACCCTCTGCCACGCGCCGCCTTCTTTAGGACGGAATTTGATGAAGTGCGAGTTGCCGACGGGCTTCGGTTTCTGCTCGTCGTAGGGGCCGGGAATCCAAGTGACGTTGATGTGGTCGTCGCCGACGCCGCTCTCGAGCAGTCGCGGTTCCACCGGTTTCTCTGAAAGTCCGTACGTTAACCGTCAGTAATTGGCCAATCCATTCAGCGCACATGCTCCCTCTCCCTCTCCCACTGCAACGTAATGTATTATTTACGTACGGCTCAGTTGCTGGTCAGTAATGACACATTAGCTCCCTTATATGGCATCGTCTACGCTACTACAAACAGTAGGCATATCTGTTTGACCAAAATCGTTGGTGTATAAATAGACACAATGCAGCGAGTAAACGTCAAAATAAAACATAATTTAGTGTAATGTTTGGAATCACAGTTAACTATATTTCACGTGGGAACTGGAATAAATTTTTAATAAGCACCGAGCGTTAAATTTATAGTTACAAAAAGTTGATTAGTTTGTAGAATTTCAAAACAGGTACCTAACGCGAATGACAAGTGATATTGGCAGCAGGTGATAATTGTCACAACGGGACCAACGATAGAAAATAAATTCATTGCTGCGGCCGAGGCGCGACTAGTCGGCGATAGAAAAACAGTAGTCTAGCAGTAAATAAGGCTGGGCGCCGACGTCAAGCAAGCAAGTAGCGCTGTCGGACAGGAAACGACCGAATGAGCATCGATTGCTTGTGGTCGCCAGGTCGGTCGATAATGTTGGCGCAGAGACGGCTTTCTTGTAGATCGCGGGCAGCGGTGGCGCGCAGGAAATAACCGTTCGGTGCGGATCCGTGTCGGGACGGCGCGCTCCTCGACAGCAGCGGCGCCAGATGAGCCCCGACCAGTCGTTGTTTAAAACGACCAGACTACGAAAACCGAGCCAGCGGGCGGATAGCAGTCGATCGCCGTCTCCACCCTCCGACCGACTAGGACAGGGATGCCGTCCGGAGGAATCGACGCCGTCCGGCCGCGACAACGCACAACACTGCTGCAGCAGCAGCGCAGCGGTGGCCAGACGAGGCGCGTCGCCGTCGGCCGATAAATTTCAATCGCCAGTGAGCCAGGCAGCCAGCCAGACGCCCCGTCCCGCCGGTCAATGAATGGGTGGACGCAAGCGCGACGTTAAGCCCCGTCTAACCGACGATCATCGGCTTCCCATGGAAGCAGGTGCATATTTACGCCCATACATCATCGCGAACCCCCTCTCAGCAAAATACTTGCGATTTGGCTTAACACAGCTTGGTCCAGCATCCGTCGATTGACAGCTCGCGCAATTTTCAGAAGAGCATGCACAATGAAGCGAACGGCAGGCAATATGCATTACGAAACGGGACTCACCGTGGCGAGGCACATCTTGAGGGACCGTCGAGGCGTCCACCGAGTTCGGATCTCCCTCGCCACTGCTAGTTTTTCCTCTGACAATGAATCGGTAATTTTGCTTGAACTGAAGGTTAGTCAAGCGATAGTGCACGTCCTTCTGATCCGACTGCGCAGCCACGTCCAGCTTTGGACAGTCGCTTCGGTCGACTTCGCCGTTGGCAACTGAAACGTCGAGCGTGCAAATATCGGAGACGAGTTGAGCGCCGCTAAATGCTGTCCGTCTCACGACTTCAGAAACAAGACCTTACTTTTGCACCACTCAAGTGAATATCCGAGCAGTTTGCCATTGATGCTTCGAGGTATCTTCCATGTAAGTCCCATGACGGCTAAAACGTCACCCTCCTTCGGATTCATCGGAAAAGCGTTGAGATGACGGACGGGCGTCGGCACTGGAATATAACCGCGGCATTTTCCCGTCAATGCAAATGAGAAACCGAGTACTCACCTCCTTCGGGCATGGTGAAATGGATAATGTCGCTTTCCGGACCATCGTTCTGTCCATTCATGACAACGATTACAGCGTAATTGACCTTGTTCGGTTTCAGACCGTAAACAATGCCCCGGGTGGCGTCGGGCGAGAACACGGCCTCCTGCACCTCTAGCCGTTCGCCCCGTTCCGCTCGCTTTCTTCGCAGACGACGCGCTTCCATAACAACCGGCTGTGTTTCTGTAGTCTCAGCCGGCTCGTCCTCGTACCAGTAGATAATCTGAAGCGATAGAAGAATGCGCGTAACGCTGGTCTTCGCTCCATCGCATTGCACATTACCTTATAGCCTTTGAACTCTCCTTGGACGTTCTTGGGATCAACGGGATCCCACGTGAATTGGACGGTTGTGCCATCTATGCCGAACACTTTGAATCCTTCGACTTTTACAGTCGGTGTGCCTTCGCCCGACCGGCCTCGGACGGTCTCTGGCTGGACGCTAGCCTGGCCCTCGTCGTTGACGGCCTGAACTTGTACCTCGTAGGGGGTGTAGGGGGCGTCGGCGGCATCGTCGCCCAGCTGGATGACGTGTTTGTCGGCGTACGGGTCTTCGACTGGCTCTTCCAACCATTTGGCGCCATCGCTACCGTCGGCTTTGCGGTACTTAATGACGTAATGGAAGCCGTGTCCGTTCCACTCTTCGCGCTCCATCGGCTGCCAGTAGACGACCAGGTCGCCGGGCGTCGATCCCTTGGCGTTGACGCCGGTCGGATTGCGGTCGGGCACTTTGGCGGGGGTCTCGCACTCGCCCTTGACCTCGGCTGGCGCGCTGTCGCCGACGTCGTTGCGCGCGATCACGCGGAACTTGTACTGGCCGTACGGCTGCAGGTCGACGGTGACGTCGGCGTCCACCAACCGGTGTCCGTCTTCAATCCGTTCGCGGCCGACGGCAGTCACTGGGGTCGGATGCGTTCGCCACACGCTGCCTTCCACTTCATTCGGGGAGATTTGGTATTGGACCCAGAACTCGCGCACCGGCTCAACAGTTTCCTCGACGCTCTCCATGTATGAAAATCGGACCACCGCCGACTGGCCCTGTTTTTCGCAGTGCTGCAGGTTTGCACCGTAAGGCCGGCCGGGAACATCTGCAATTTTAATCCTTGAAATTTGGCCTTGAAATCACGACTCACAATTACATATTGCGTCCTGCTCATTAAAAGACTCAGTTCAAACACTACAATCCCTAATCATTTCGCCCCATAGGGGATGTCTTTATACATGGCAAGCCAAAAATAGCGCAAGAGCAAAAAGTAGACTAATATCAAAAAGAAAGCAAAAGTTAACTTCAACAAAGAGGCACGTAAAATGGAAGAAATAGTGCTTATTTTAACATTAGACTGACAAAATGAAGAGATAGGTATGAATATGGTTGTGGATTGCTTTAAAAAAATATAAACTTCAAAACTTTGCAACAGCCGACCCGGAATTGCGCAGAATTAATAATCTACTGCGTGTTCGCAAAGCTAAAGCTAACACGAAAGAAGCAAAGCGCTCAATCAGAAAATTCCACAAGCACGTTGAATTTAATTAATTTTAGCTTCATATATGCTCAACAGAAACTGGCTCCGGCTCCTGCGACAGAAATATAGTAGTAGCTACCTTTGATTCGGAGAGTGGAAACTTTGGTGCTGTTGTCGAGGCGCGTGGACGCGACGCACGTGTACTTGGCGGTGTCGTACTTGGCGGGGTCGGGGATGACGAGAGTGTAGTCTTTAGTGAGCTCGTAGTGCCCGCTGGAAATCAGCTCCTCGGGGATCGGCTTCCCGTTGATCAGCCAGGAATAGGTCACCCTGATGTTCTCGTCGTGTTCGGCCTGGCACGGCAGTTCGATTCGCTCGCCGGCGACGCGAGTCTGCTCCTGCGGAGCAAAGTTCGTCAGCTGCGTCGCCTCTGAAGAATGAAGCAGTTAGCATTTAACGACACAGTTACTGTATAAGCTCATAGACACCATTATCACATCCACTCAATGACATACATGTAAGTGGGGGTACTCTGGGCCACCCAACCTGAGAAAAACCCGAACCCCCTTGATCCGAGAAAAAACCCCTGGAAATCAGAAAAATAATTTGACCCTGATTATGCATATTTTTTCTGAACCCCCCCCCATTCGACACCTGTTACATGTATGCTCAAAGTATATTACTCAAACTTTAAACACAGCCAAACAATTAAAAAATCTTTCAGCTAGAGTCTAAACATCTACAATGAACGATGATCAGTTACTCACTCCGAATGATGACGCGAGCAGTTCCACTGGCCATTCCGTACTTGTTCTTGGCGGTGCATTCGTATTCGCCTTCGGCAGAATGACTGACATCTGTAAACGACGCTAGATTAGCACTAATGGGGGGCACGCGCAGCTGTTCAAAGACAGACCCTTGAGAATGAGCTTGCCGATGCCATTGGGGTCGGTCTTGATCACTTCGTAAACAGTGCCCTGCAGGGTCGTGCCGTCCCAAGTGATCTCCGGAATGGGCGAGCCAAAGAACTGGCACGCGACAGTCACATTTCGTTTCAGCACAGTCTCCACCAGACCTGCGTCGCTCATAAGCTGAGGTGCGAATGCTGGAAAAGCGCACGCAATCAGAAAAAATTAATCGACAGGCGATATTTTCAATACGCACCGAGAAGATTGAGGTAAAAGTTGGTCCATATATATCCGTGCTTGTTTTCGGCTTTGCACTGGTAGACGGCGTTGTCGCCAGACCCTTGATGGCCCTTCTTGACGTCGTACAACGTCAGTTTATTGTTTTCAATCAGCCAATTGCTACCCTCCGTCTTGGGCGTCGACGACATCTCTGCAATATTTCTCATTCCTTTTGCTCGTCAAAAATGATATTATGCGTATATCGACGACAGCGAGATGTTTACTACAAAGTAAACATTCGAGTATTTGCGCGGTTGTCAAACACGCAATATGACACTGCCGGCCGACTCGAGTTTCGGTTCTGTGTGCGTGTTGGTCAACACTACCCCGCCCAAAATTGTCGAGCAGGAGCGAGCAGCGACGACCACAAACTTGGCCCAGTCGATCAATCTGATTAGCGACAGACGACCGCCTGCGAAACACAAACCAGTCAATTGGCCGAGCAACTCGCGTGACTGAGGCAGCGAGACTGATGCATATACAATTATGTCTCCGCCCGCCCGTATATGCGTCCTCCTCGTCTGTCTGGTCGACCACTGCACCACGCATACATACTGCAGCGCCCTTCAAAGATCGCTCGCCCGTCTCGTTGGCCAATAAAAGAGCGACGCGAAGCCGGCCGGCGCCTTTTGGTGGGCACAACTGGCTCGGCGGCAGCACACTGACTCATCGCGCCGGTCGCGACCGTCCAAAAACAGGACCACACCCAAAGCCCACGGAGCACATCCGAAAAACTCGACGTGCAAAAGAGCAAAACAGTGACGAAGAGCGATGGAGGCGGGGCGAACGCATCGTGCGGTCGCGACGTAACGCGGAGGGCGAAGACGGCAGCGGTGCGCTTCGTATCGCATTGCTCTGCAGCGCGGACGAGGCCACCTCGCTGAGCGAGCGGAAGTTTGCAGGTACGACGGAACAGCGATCGGATACAAATTGGCACAACAACTGACCGACGCCGTTCTTGTAGAAGGTGACGGTGGGTATGGGCTTGCCGTTCGTCTGGCAGTGGAATACGACGTTCTCGCCCTCGCTCGTGTTCACGTTCGGCGGCGGACCGTTGGGCCAGTAAGGCGCAGCTGCAAGAACAATGTTATGATAGCTGCAGGCGGCGCTAATAGGCGCAGCCCACCTTCCACGAGCACGTTGAACGAGCGGTCGAGGCCGACGTGATTGACGAACTTGCACTCGTAGGTGCCAGCCTTGTCCATCGTCACGTTGAAGACGAGCGTCTTGCCGTACGACTCGAAGCTGAAGCCCTGCTCGGTGTCCTCGGAGATGAGCTCGCCATTCTTGTACCATTGCGGCTTCGGTTCGGGGCTGAAACCGGACAACAGTCAGTAACAGAGGGGGGAAGATGCACTCCAGGCAGTGTTTTGCGCGTGTAGTGTACGGTACGAATGTGTGCATCTGCTGTGTGTTCGTGTTGGGTCAGGACCCTCCGTCATGCGACCGCTAGCAGCACTCGGCACGCACCATTAACAGGCCACATGAATGGATAATCACTGGACACAACAAGGAAACCACGCCAAGAGTGTGTCGCACAAAATAAACGGTTGGATAAAACAAGGAGGAGGGTAATTGAGCAGCAGTAGCACTATTCGGTCGGTACGTACTTTTCGTTCGATGGACCCGTGTGATTGTTACTGGAAATCAAATGAGGTCACTGCTGCGATGTTATTACGAGTCTACCAATGCGGGCAGCAGTGACGGCTCGGCTACCGAGAGCGAATTCAAAATCACTACGAACAAAGGGTGATTTGCGCGGGAAGGCATCAGCCCGTATAATAGCCCCTCCCAGCGTCGTCCGGATCGCAGCGAGCGGGATTAGTCGACCGAGTACGCCGCCGACCCAACCAACCATCGAACGACCGCTACCGACTCACACAACAAGCACATTCCGCTATCTCAAACACGTTCCTAGGCAGAAAATCGCTAAGTGCGTCGCTGCTCACAACGTGTTCATCTATTTGACACGGACGCACGTATGCTTCGCACGTTACCTTCCGTCGTTCATCCGCTCGGGAAAACTGCACTCAACATTAGCAACGAACCGACGCGCTGAACACCAGCAAACTTACAAGCCGGAGAAGAAGCAGTGCAGCTTATGCTCGTGGCCTTTGAGAGCGACGGGCGCGCTCTGGTTGACGTACTGCTCCTGGGCGGACACCGGAGAACTGACTGCAAGTCGAAAGAAATGATGATAAACGCACAGTGACAGCAGATGTCGACACGGCGATCACTTACGGCTGCGACGGTTGATCGTGCTGATATCGAGTTGGAACTGATTGCCGAACTTGTAGTCCTGCAGCTTGGTGTTCTCGGCCGTGCACGTATAGTATTGGTTGGGCTTGAAATCGGTATTTTTGACGTGGTGGAAGTAAATGGTGCCCTGAACAGCAAGCTTACCAGTATGATCGCCAGTTGCATCAACAAAAGAAGTAGTCGATCGGTTATTAAGTAATAACGAGGCATCGTAGTCGGTCCGTGTCGTCGTTCAGCGCGAGAGTCGTTCGCCAATCAATCAAAGCGCGTCGAACAGACAGACGACCAGTCGCGCTGCGGGGCAAGGCTGAGAAGCGCGCACAGGCTGGAGCTCGCTCATATCCCGGGCTTTTCGGGTGCGTCCAAGAGTCGGCAGACGTTTACGAGGTAGCGGCACCGAGCAAGTAGCAGAGGGCGGCTGAGGGCGGTCGATTTCACCGCCCGCCCATCATACGCACGTCTTGGCGCACAACAAAATGCCGCCCGGGCCGTCACTACGCCGTAGAGTAGATCCCGCTGATCGCACGCCGCTAGTGATGGATCACCGAGCGTGTAGCAGTCGGCGACGACGCAACGGGGGAATCACGCAGCAGTCACTCGTCACCACCGCCGGCGACGACACTCAATGGCGGGGGGCAACAGCTCGATTGCCGCCCAAAAATGGCCACCGCACGCCACCAGACCAGTAAGTGCGTATTCGTCGATCGCAGCGCACAACGCGGCGTGCAACAGACAGTCGTCGGCGCCGTGGCTATTATCAACGGCCGTCGGCGCGAATTTCCAGTTTCGTACAGCGTACTACTCGGACCGGCAGCCAGATGTGTGGTCCACGTGAGAGAGCACGGCGTCCGTATGGGCAGAGAGTGGGAGCGCGCCGAATGCAGTTCGTAGTTGAAGAGACCACCAACTGGTCCGAATGACGCCGCAACTTAGTGCAGTTGCGATGGGTCGCGCCGGCAAAGGTGCGAAGAGCGCGCGTAGTAGTAGATGAACGGACGCGACTGAGTGCGGCCCTCACAGGTAGTAGCAGTTAATCATGAACGAGCAACACGCGGCAGGCGTCCGACCGCGTCTCCGGCACAACAACGCCGAACAACGGCCGCCAACGCAATCATGGCGCGATGCCCGACACAGCCGACGCAGGAATGAGCCGACCGCCGCGCTGGGGGGTGCTAAACGCCGCCACCGACCAGCCGACCCGGGTGTCGTCGTGTGGGCGCCGGATGGCTGCAGTCGGGGTCGCCGTGATTACCGCGATCCGCAGCTGGCACCGACGCCGACTAGCGCAAGAAGCGGGGCAGTCAAACAAGGCTGAATGCAGAGAACGCGACGGAGCAACGGCCAACCGCGTCCGCTCCGTCGCACATGTGGCGATATATCGCGAGTCGCTTTTCAATTGATTTTCGCCCGCAGCAGCGGCCGCGTCGAGCCCCACTCGGCTCAGCGTTCGTCCGTCAGTCCCGTCCTGCTCAATCGTCGTCTAGCAGCCGGAGTACGAAAACGACCCGACACCCGGCGACGCAAAAGAATAACGCCTGCGTCTACTCGACTCCGGGCAAGCGCTCATAACAGGGCCGCACGCACCAACACCACCGAGACAAACTGCCGGTGCGTGTGCATGCGCTGCTAACCGGCGAATTTGGCACCTGTCCGGTCGACACAAAAACGAACCAAGCGGGGCGCTAATGACCGCCCGGCGCAAATGGTGGACGAATGGGTGCGAATTAACGGACGAATTAGTATCGGTCAATGAGCCGTACTACATAGTACACGCATTATTGATTGATAATGCAGTGACCGAAAAGGGCGGAGCAATAGCGGCGGTGGTCGCAATTAGTCATTAGCATGACGGAGGCGACGCGGACAAACCTGGCCGAGACGGCGGAAGCCAGCACTAAGCCGCCGCGATCGGCAACGATAAACAATCTCATCGCCGGTCGCGGCGCCGCCTATGCAGGCCCCACCCGGCTCGATTCGGGTAGATTAAAAGCGCACCCCATTAGGACTCAAACGATGATGCGACGCCCCAACCCTCGTCCGTCTATTACTGCCAATCGCCGACGATAGGAACAGACCGATTTGCTGCCGACCGACAGCCGACCGAATCGTCCGTAGAAGCACATTGCTGCTCGTTCGCCAAAGGAAGACGTGGAGACAAATGAGCGCGCGCGGTCAGTCGATCGACGCTATCAGATAATCCGTCACGCCCGCCATCCACAACCATCCGTCAAGCACACCGATCGTTCATTTCATTTCATTCATTCTCGCACGGACACTGCGAAGAAATGCCGACCTGGTCGTTGGTGGAGATATGCGAACTGTTGATGGTGTCGAACGAGCCCTCCACGTCGCCTTTGAAGATCCAGTAGACGCGCGCGGGCGGGTTCGACAGCGGCGGAGTGCAGTTGCGGGAGTAGGGAGCGCCCAGGTCGACCTTCACGATCTCGGGTTCGTGCTTCGGGAAGTAACGAATCCCTGCAAACGACGATTTTTCAATACAAAAGGTATATTATGTCGAACTACAACGAAATGAACATACAGGTCTGTTGAAGACGAACTTTCTCGGAAATAGCAGTGCCGTTGTCGTTTGTCGCCTCGCACTGATACTCGCCTTGGTCGTCGGGTGTCAGCTTACTGAAGACGAACGTTCCTTCGCCGGGAACCTGTGTGATCCGATCTCTGAACATGTCCAGGTCGAACTTTTTACCGTTCTTCTTCCATTTATATCTGCAAAAACACTATTTTCATGTTCATGTTCGCAACGTTTTCTAATCATAATCTGAAGATATAAGATAAGATAAATGAACTTTCGTGAGAGCGATAAAAGATTGCATTGCTTTAAAAGCATACATATGTTTTAAGTACCAGTTTCGAAATCGATTTTTGACAGCATTGCAATTATTTCCAACGAGGCATTACTGGATTTCATTGTGTGCACACACACTCAGCGCGATGAAAGAAACGAACGCTTACGAGGGCATAGGAACACCAGCGGCTTTGCATTCAAGTGTGTGTTCCTTGAGCATGTCGATGTTCTGGCCATTGGAAGTGGTGGTGGTTTCGAGCGCGAAGTAGATGTAAGGGTCGCTCGGTTTGTGCGTGAAGTAGGGCGGCGTCGGAATCGTCGCCCAGTCGACTCCCTCGGAAGTAGTCGAGCCTGAAACTAAATGTCGTGCTCGCGTGTAATGTACGCTGACAAAATTTGCGGTCGGCGTGTTTAACGTGGACGGGTGTGTTGGCGTCGATTGGCAACTTTGCGCTCACCGACCCCCGACACAAAGCAGACGTAGAACGATTGCGCCAGACAGACTGTGCCGCTATTTGTGTATTCAAGTAGTGGAGAGTGGTGGTCGACTGAAGTCGCGTCGAGCTGCTGCGAGCGGCGCGGTCGTCGAGGACGGACGCTTCCAGTCGCGACGCCCACCCAGCCCCAGCTACCAACGCGACAGCCTCCGTTCAACTAATGACCGACTAGTCTCCCCCAAGGTCCCACATATGGTTGAACGACGACGCGCTTTTCCCCGTTCTGTCACGGCAATCAATGAGAAGCGGGCAGCTCGTCGAGGGAGCGTTTTCGTTTCTCATGATACACTCGCAATGCATACCAGTTGCAAGGCTGACCGCTCATGCATACACGTAAGCGCCGATCGACCGGCAATATCTGCCCTCGGGCGAGCGGGCACCAATGGCTGAAGGTTGATGCCTGACTGGTCACGCAACTCTCAGAGCACCGGTGTATCGGCGGAGACGATCGCCCCGCTGTCTGACCGCTCGATTGGTCCCAAACAAGCGGCGCGATGCCAGCGAAGGGGCGGCTAAGCAAACAGCTATGGCTGGCCAGGGAGGACGGCACCAATCGGTCCCGATACGATTGCCGCCCGTCCGCATCGGCTTTCCTTGCGCCCATAGACGACACACAGCGCTCCTTGATTTGTTGACGGTCACCGCGCCTTCGCGACTCGACAACAGTCCGAGTCACTCGCTGTTCACCGCCCAAGCGCCTTTTTCGCGCAGACGCAGTCGCCGCCAAAAAAGGGTTTGACCCGCCCACGGTCTGCCAAATCCAATCCACCCCCTACCCTCGTAGTGGGCCAGCATAACAATCCGTCGAACGGTCATTACACAATGGTTCATGACCGGTCGATTGATAGACAAAGCGCCGACGACTGCATCCAATTAGTCGTCGATTCAGTCGGAAATTAACGTCGACCCGTTCGGCCCCCATCGCCCGATGATGACGGTTTCCATTCCCATCCAAGACGCCGCGCAGATTCTATTAGACAGGAGAGCTTCCGTCCGGTTTCGGTGCGGCCCCCGGGGAGCGCGTCGAAGAGTACCGTGAACGGACATTACGCACACGTTTCTCAATGTCCGATCAGCGGCCGTACACAGCCGCCGCCCCTTGGCCGGCACTCGATGGTCGCCCGCGCGCTGTCGCCGGCGCCGCTCATTCGAACGACGGTCATTGTGGCCAAAGAGGCGGCACGCTTCCATCATCGTCGCCTCACAACACCTGCACAGGCCCGCCGATCAAAACATATCATTAGCGACGAGTAGATCGATGGCTATGAGTGCTGGTAAATATGCAATGGATCTCTGCACGCCCACGCCAAGCCACACCTGCGCAAGGAGGGAGGCATGTCCGCCCGCGTCCACGATTCTCATTCAACCGCAACACGCATATGTCCCGTGCGCGAGCCGGTCAAGAGACCAATAATAAACAGGCGCATCAACTCACCGGCGAAGCATACAACGACGAGCAGGCAGATGACCATCGGTCCTAAGCGAAACCTTCTGCAGCAAGACGAGGACGTCTGCGAGGAGGAGAAGGGGCGCTTGAGCAGTGCGGACGACTTCTCGCACGGGTCGGCCGAAGACGAGCAGCTCTGATGGTCGACCGAGCCGGCGTCGACCATTCTGATTTCGATCTCAGAGATCAAGACGGAAGGCCAAGGCGTTGACCACGCTTCCACTGCCAACACGGTAACTGTCTCCCAGACCTTCGCGAGTCGACGTCCTGCAAGTAAGCACACTTGATCGTGGCACAACCAACGAATCAACAACCAATTCAAACAATATCGCCAGCGCCGCCATATGTGCGATCAACCAGTCTTGCACCTACCTAGCCGCAAGTGCCCATGAGAGCAAGCGCAAAAACGTCGACAACCTATGTACCGCGCCGAACGAGACAACGCCTCGTCTCTCGCAGATGGCCCATGGCACTCTTTTTTTACCGACCGTGATTCACACCCTCTGACTGGGCGTTATCGCACATAACAATGATCGAGACGAGTCAAGGAAGCAAATCGAACAGCGCACCGGCATCAATCTCCAGATGCGCCGCCGCAGAGAAGCGTACAAAGGACGGAGCGAGTTACGCGAAGGTCAAGTGGGGCACAGCAGTAGTAGTCGTAGTAGTAGCCCGAGGCGGCGTGGCGGTCAGCGGTCATCTGCCGCGCCGAACCGCCCCGTCGCCCACGGATACCAGTGGGCAAAACACCAGCTGCGCACGAGTCTCAGCCGCCACTAATCCCTCAATCAGGCTGGATTGCCAGCGCCCATCACTCGTCGTCCGCCATCGGCGCCGTTGAAACCGAACCCCGGCCGAGACAGGAAGAAGCTGGTCGTCGCGAACACGGCCGCGCACAAGATCGGCTCGGCCGCAGCCGCCCCCGTCGCAATCCCAAATATTCGTCTCCTTCCACTACTCACTCGCAGTCGGTCCGCCAGTCCACAAAGGTGATCTAGATATTACGCTCAGCAGCGAAGACGGCCACAAATTCATCACCCCGACCCGCCCATCAAGAGTCTGTCCATGTGTCGACGAATGTGACCGATACGTCGGACGCCCGCTCTCGAAACCGACGCAAACAGAGCAATTCGTGCGTCAGTAGGAGATGATTGAATAGAGGAAGATTAGGAAAAGAAAACAACTGACTCCCCTAGGCACGGCGCAGACGATGATAAGAACCAAAGAGCGGCGCACAGGAGCGATGATCGTCCCTGGGCGGCGCACAAAAAACCGCCGAAGTAACAGCTGTCCCCCGACCGGGCACATAAATCGACCTGCGCGTCAACCAACGACTTGACGATATACCCGCCAAAACATACTCAGTGCCGTGTCAATCCTAGTGAGCAAACAGGTAATAGCAAATCGCGGGCGGTCGCTACCACCGCGCAGGTCATACATCGGGCTGCTACAATCGCGGACAAGAGTGCATGAAAGCGACGAGCAAACGCGAGCGCAGCCCGGCATTCATCTGGCGACAATGGCCCCCGCCAGCGGTCGGTCACTTGTCATCGTCCCGCCGGACATGTCCGCTGGCGACTGCGTCAATCCGAGCAGCGGCCGATGCACAACGGCCGCGTCCATCGTCCGATTTCCATTGATGACGCGTCGTCTTGGCCAAAACCGACCACACGTCGGCATAGAGCGCGCGTCTCGAGGTCCTGGCGACGGCGTAGTAGCGTCCTATGTCAAGGCTGCTGTCGCAGCCGGGGGCGCCGAAAACGACGCACCGACGCCGTCCGATACCCTACCTGCGCCGCTCGCTGACTCACACGCGTCGCGCATGCCAATGCTCGGCTGGAGAGGAGCGTTTTTGTCGACAAGGAAACGCCTGCAGCCAACGTGCGAAGGCCGCCAAACAGCAGGTGGGCATCGCCACACAGAAGCCGCCACGGCCGCCGCACAATCGCCGCACCGTCGCAGTCAAACACGACGATGAGATGGACGGCCGCCACTGTCCGTCCGCCGCGATTATCCCACCGAGGGCGGCCGGCGGTCAGCGAAAGGTGAACCTCCGCCCACAAACAGTCCGGAAACGGCCATCGGGCAGGTGGTCGGGTCGGCAACAGACTGACTAGCGTCAGGTGCGCGCTGCGTCCAGCAAGCGCGTGGCATTTCGCGCAAAGTGCAGCAATCAGAAACACCCGAATCGCTGGCATTTAGGCGACGGACGGGCGGCCGGCCCGAACGCGTGACTCACTAATCGCCGACGAAAGATAGGCCCGCCTGGTCGCTCTAATGACATTTGTCGCCGGCGCAGAGAGCGATGGTCACCGCCATCGCTGGCCGTCGTCCCTTCGCCGCCGCGTGCTGCCTCCCGAGCAATGGTCGCCGGGCGGCACAGTCGGCGCCGTCGCATCGGAATGGCGGCGCATCCTCCGTGTGACCAACGGCCCGTGCGCAGTGCAAACCAAGGATTGCCACTGACGGGCAACAGAGCGAGTCGACCTTCTGGCTCACGCTCACACCGTTGACGACGTGCGACAACGAGATGGCGTGCACGCCCCGTCGCTGGTTGATTATGCAAACCAGGCGATAATAGGCCGCCAAACGCCGACGAAAGTGGCCGGACAGGAATCGCAGCAATCGCAGCGCGGACCGACGACGGATCGCCGTCGCGTCTCATTATTGTCCGCGGTTTACGCCAAACGCCAATAAAATCGCAATCAATCCACTCCAAGTATTTTGAGCCGCCGCAATGCGTCACTTCACACCCGCACGTTAGTCGTAGTGGCAGGTAAAATTTACAGCCGTCATGCCAATGCTACCGAATGAGCGAGGCGAGGACGAACCTGCCGATACTATCAAAACAAACTCTGGCTCAGGTCCACTCAGTCGGCACGACACGCAATGACTCAGACAACTGGTCTGATTACTTTTAGACACTCACAACGACTCATCTCACAGCTATCCGAGTGTCCAGTCAGCAA
>JAQGAX010000325.1:0-18244 GCA_034698105.1 Plectus exinocaudatus | reverse complement strand
TTAGGTTTTGAAACTGCACGTTCCCTCGCTCTACACAACGCGCACATTGTAATGGCTTGCCGGAATATTGCCGCTGCAGAACGGGCGAAACTGCGCATCGAAGAAGAAAAGGTACTTTGTTCTTTGATGAATGAGTAGAACGAGATGCACAGCTTGCATCAACAGCCCAGGCACGCCCCGTACTCATAAGAGAAAATCGATAATTATCTATTTTCCATACCGATTACTGTATGCAAACTATTCCAGTCAAATAACCAGCCCCAATTACTGTTTGTCAACAATTCAAATCACATTCCCCATACCAATAACAGTATGTAAACCATTCCAATGCAATTTCGAATGCAATTTCGACAAGATCCTCAATGGACCATCGTATCTGCTGCTGATGTCACTATTGAACTTCTGTCTGACGCTGAGATTAATAGCAATAGGTGATATTTGCAGCATTTAGCTCAAGTGGATGTGATCTTGTGTGATCTGGCTTCCTTGGCTTCCGTTCGACAATGCGCGCGCACTTTTCTTGCAAGAGGATGGTGAGCAATTGTATTTCACCGTTCACTGATTCGAAACAGTCCATAGTATGAGAGATTGGAAATGCGTGTAGTGGGGTTTCTAATCATACCTACTGAAAACACCGGCTGGACCAAAACCATTTTAAGTATTGTGAGCAAAGGCGGCAAAAATTTCAACGCGAACGTGATAACATTATTCTGTAATATTCTGTAACATTATTCAACGTAATGCAATATTTCCAGCAGTGTACGGTCATAAGTGACACAAGCGACAGTGGCTATTGTGCACGCACGTCAGACCGTATTTTATGTTAGCGTATCACACTCTTTTATCGCAATTGCTCACTACACTTGAAATTATTGAGGTCGAGCAGCCTCCCTATCACCATAGTATGTGTCGTTGATAATTTCAGGTCATTGAACATTTTAATTCTGAACGCGGCGTATATGGGCCAATTCGAGCTGAGCGAAGACGGCTACGAGATGTCCTTCGCAGTTAATCATCTCGGCCACGCATACTTGACGCGCCTTCTGCTCGGTCGACTGAAAGCGAGTGCGCCGGCTCGTGTGATCGTTCTCTCATCTGAATCTCATCGCTTCCTGCTTTCACCGGTTAATTCGGCTGACGATATCTCCATTTCTCGTTTGTCGGCGCGTCTTGCAAAGGTGCAATTTTAAAGGGACTCGCAAGTCAAAATATAAATTTGGCTTAAAGTAGGCATTCGTAAGGTTGATTCGCATTTCGTACAGTATTTATCATATTTTTCTGATTCGACTTGTAAGCGATCGAAAATGGATTGCTTGGTATTGACTGCTTTCATATGGGCGCTGATCAGTACCTTGGGTTCTATGAAGGCGCTTTTCTTTACAGGACCACTGGTACATCGACGCGTACGGTATTTCGAAGCTGTGCAACTTGCTGTATGCATTAGCGCTCAACCGTCGCATTATTGGCGAGCGTGTAGTTGTCAATGCCGTCCACCCCGGCAACATGGTCGCTACAAGTAAGAGTGTTCTTCGATTATCTGTATTTAATTTATTTATTTAAAGGTTTGTTCCGTCTGTAGCGTACAGTACTTCCAGTGTCTAGTAACCGACTTTGCTTTTGCGAAATACTGTAAAAATTGTTTAGAGCGGTAATTAAGGGTCAATCTTGACCATTATAAACCATTACCGATGCAAATGACTGTACAAATGTAGCAGAAATGTATTTTTCCTACCCATATCTCAGTTAATCACTTCATTTCAGACTTGGCTCGACACAGCTGTGCACTTCGCTGTTTGTTCCAACTGGCGCGTCCATTCACGAAGACGATCCAGCAAGCGGCGGCATCGGTGGTTCTGGCGGCGGCGGCCGTCGATTTTGCCGCCGTCGGCGGACAGTACATCAACAACTGCTGGTTCAGCAAACCATCACCGATCTGCTTCGATCTCAGCGCCCAGGACAAACTGTGGACGCTAACTGAACAGCTGCTGACACAGTTTGATCCCGATCTTATTGATCAATCGTCATCATCTTAGTCAAATTCGTTACCAAAGTTTCATTTGATGCTTATAAAATTTTGCGGAATAAGTCTTCTCTATTTGGCTTTGGCGATCAACAACTGCGCTCAATCTGGCACGAAATCCTGTCCTTTGGTTCATGACGCAGTGACGGATCATTTTCTGATACATTTCGCGCCAAATTTGATGCAGCCAACGAGTCAATGCCGCAGTAGACGGAAATGAGCGTCGCCCTTCAATGTCTTTTGTTCCAGCTATTCCAAAATGCGATTATCTAGCGGATTGCAGTGTGGGCTACTCGACGACCATTTTTCGGGTGACAAAAACGCAGGGATTTCCAATCGAATCAGTTCTCGCGTGGCACGGGCGAGCGTCGCCAAGGTGGCCAAATCGAGAACTTAGTCCGTAAAATCACACACACACACTCGGGATGAGTCTGCCCATGGGATGAATCCCGAGGCTTGCGGAATACGCGCCCGACATTGAACACGACCGCGCCGCGCTTCGGCTGGACGTCATTCTGTGACTCATCCGCCGCACGCGAGCCAGCAGTTGCGCGGTGGGCCACGTAAAGCGTCTATTACCGAGCCATCAGGATTCATTCCTTGGGAAGACTATCGGTGGGTTGCTGTTTCTTGGTGCTTTATAAAGCATGTGAACTCATTTATCATGATATAAGTTGGTATGTTCTGTACCGTTTAGCTTACACGTTGCTCTCTGCGGAGTACGTACAAGGATTTGGTATATGTGCATTTGTACTGTATTACAGGTAGTTTAAAAAATGTTTATCTCGCAATATGAAATGTCAGTAGTAAATATTTGCGGTGTTAAATAATATTGACATAGTCCCAATGTGATGATGCATCAACAGGACCAGCAGGCCAGAGATTTGGCTTATGGACACACGGAGAAAAAGAGTAGAAAGGTACAAAAGAGATAGAGTTGATACGAGATAAGGACAGACGGTGACAAATTAGAAAATAAGAGATGAGGACGCAGGAAAAAGAGGAATCATCTCGCTTCAGCTTATTTGGAGATAAAAGATCGCGAGTTCAAATACAGTTTGTTAATGAACAACTATACACAATTTCGCGTGGCGACAGCAGTAACTATAGTAGAATGAGACGCTCATCAAGCGATATTCATAACTGGCCAATGATAAAAAAATAGCCAAGAATGGCGGCCAGTAATTTGATTCCGTAAAAATGCGATTTCGAACTATTGTAAAAACTAGGCCGTCCTTAATCGTTAGCTATCTGCTCGGCAGTTAAAACGACTTCGAATGTATTGCTGAAATAGTTTTAATTATAACAAAGAAAATTTCGCAATAATCTTGCAGCAGTTTCAAGGTAACAATTAATTCCTTTTCATTTTGTATAAAAGAGCGCCTGTTAGAGAAGATAATCCCCCAATCTACAGTAGCGCTCGAAACGGCGGTATTTTTGCATGCAACCAACGGTACGGTAAAGCGAATTCGGCTTCTCAAGTGTTATCTAGTGTTCGTAGGTTAGGGTCGTGCATCACACTTATTCGCAATGCAAACGGCATAACAATCTGCTTTGAGTCGATGAAGGAAGAAATACGAAGACTGTTTGCAATGAAATTTTGAACTATGAATCTAGCGGAAAAAAAGCAAAGAAAACTTGTATTTTGACTGTAAAACACAAATATTAAAATATGAATAAAGTAAATCTTGTATTTTTGCTCAATTTTTTGGATAACTGTAACCAGGGTCGCAACTATCGTCGTTCGAAATTTCATAACAACGGTCAATACGTTTTTTTACATCGACTTCAAGTTGACAGTTTTGCCCTTTGCAATTAGGTGTGATGTTCGAATAAAAAGGCGTTTGCCACCTACACGTTTACTTTTAGCTCCTGTTCGACTGTTCTGTCAAAAAATTTAATTTTTGGGCATCGAGAAAAATTTTTAATCACGAACCCCGCCTCGAAAATCATGTTCCAACGTACCGTTCATCAACTCATTAGTTGCGTCGATTCTTCGATACTATCACGGACGGCAGAAGTTGATTCATCGCAACTGTGGAACGTTGCCACGCTAAAAAATAGTTAAATTTTTAATTACTATATATGAGTCCACAGGCAACCTGTATGTGTCTCCATTAGCTGTGTGATCGCCTGGTCGTTCAGATGGCGCACGACCTGACGCTGCACGTAGCTGTCTGCAACACACCGATATTATTGTAACGGTATTCATCTGAACGGCAAAAGAGTTGGGAGAGTACGTGATTTTTCAGCTTGAGCCTCAGGCTAAGGAGGGATTGTAATATTAAAGCATGGCCAATAATTCAAATCTCTTTAATAGTACCTTCTGATTTCGACGTCGTTCACTATAACAGAAGCGTCCGAAGCGTTCTTCTTTTCGCCGATCTTCCCCCATGTGTGATAACAAAGACATGGTAGAGCAATCGCGAAACCTAAGCTGAAGGAGCACATGATGACGAAGATGGTTCTGAATGCCTTCGGCGTTAGAAATTGCTCCGTACAAGACGGAAGGTTCTGCAATAGCGCTAGCAGTAGATTACGTTACTGAGGATCAAGCATATCGCTTTCAAATGCTTACAACCGATAAACAGTTGTGCTGTCTCCACGTGGCATTCGGATAACGACTGTCTTTGTTCTCTTTCTGTATTTCTGGCCACGTTACCCCACAACACTCCATTTCGTACTGCTTTTGCAGCATGAGTAGAGCACTTTTATTGTCATCTTTATCATACGCGTTCCATGTGAGATGCTTAGCGCCAACGTCTGCCTTTTCCTCGAACGTAGATATTGCCACCATTAGGAGAAGACAAAAGAAAACCAAATTCAGTATCCAGTTGGTGTAGCCCAGCTAAAGAAAATTTTTTGCTTCAATTTAAAACAGACGGAATATCTATGTGGTTGCTATCAACAGGGCCAAATCGAGGGTGAGAGTCGGGCCCGAAGTCAGAGGGGCTCCAGCGGGCCCGCAAGGGGAACCCTTGCGGGGGGCCCAAAACATATGCTAACGCCCCCTTACTATGCTTTTTTTCGTAGGATTAGGGGCTCGAAGCTTGTACTGGCTTCAACTCCACTCCTTGCTGGTATATAAATAATATGACGAAAATTTGTGCAGTTCAAAGGCAGAAATGGGCGCGGTTCGACGGCTGAGAGTAGACCTGAACTAAAAAAGAAATAAATAGCGGCCAGAATACGCTGCGGCCTGTCTCAGCAATTCGAAGGAAACTACTTCCAATTTTCTCTACATTTTTTATAATTGTATTAATATAAAACTCACCAAAGTCGATAAAGTTCGACACGAAGCAGAGGCAGTGACTTTGCATCTGATTTTCGTCTTTCTGTGCTCGGTGGTGTTCTTTTTTGGTGGAGAGGAATCCTGTCGCTCTCCAAAGCAGCCAAAAATAATTGTACCTATCGTTAGTGCAACGATGACGAAAGCTATGCAACCGAGTTTTCCGATCTGCTGCCCGAACTGAAAGCCGACTTCCCAGTATTAAAAATGTGTATAATAACAGTAATCGAGTATGCTGTCGTCTTTACTCTTTGGTGTATTCATCTTGCGCGCCACTGACCCACCCAAACGAGCTTCCTACTCCCAGCTCCGCACACAGTATTGTGTAAAGATATAGCAAAACAGTGAAAAATTATTGCAAAAAAGAAATAGCGGATCTTCACGCGAAGCTTAACTTGGCATACTTAGTGCATTAGACAGTTAGGCTTATCCACACAGAACACCGTTAACAATCTGGGGCTTATTTTTGAGTTTTTGGCATTTTACAATCACAAATTGGCCCCTAACATAAGCCCAGGCCAGAGGCTGGCGCATCCCGACAGCTGGACGGCTACAACCCCTAGTGCCAGGCGCGTAGCTGAGGGGGGGGGGCGCGGGGCATTGCCCCAGTTTTTGGATTTGCCCCCCCCCGGTTTTCGGAGTTGCGAATAAAATGAGAAAGGTCCCCTCTTTGAAAAGTATCGACTTGCCCCCCTGGATATCGAATTCCCCCCGGTTTTCGATTTCTGGCTACGCGCCTGCCCAGTGCTATATATGTAGATAGACCTGGGCACCGGTTGGCGGCTGGGGGGCACAAGTCGGGGGTCTGGGGGTACGTACCCCCACCCCCACCCCCACCCCCAGACTCGAAATCCATTCTATCTAGTGTACAGTATTTTGGGTGACTTTTTTAGGTCGCCAAGTATTGAAAATATTTGGTAGTGGTATATGACACCCGGGGGCCGACCATGCCCCCTTAAGCCAGCACTCAGGACAATATTTCTGAGTAGAAAGTGGTCTAATGACACTATGTACCCCCGAGAATATGAGCAGGATAGCGCCGCATTCGAAAAGTTTGCGGTTTTTGTGCGTCTCAAGCCAAAAATTTTGTGATTTTTAGCGCCGCAGACGAAAATTTGTCATATTTTGTACGATTGCTGATGAAACTCTAACGGTCACGAGAAACAATGTACTCCCCCTTACCTTCCAAAAATTTCTGTACCCCCCCCCCCCCACACGCGATGACCAAAGATACAACCCAGGTTGGGGGGTGCGGGTCACCCCTTATAGGGGGTGTTCAGAATGGTAGGTCAACGGAACCCGGATCCCATGTGGGTGGGGGAACAGATCCTTTGTGAGGGGTGGTGGTCACCCCCCCCCACCTATTAAAACCCAACTGTCCGGCTTGCGTACCTCCTTCACGGTAGCAATTTTTTCTGGTGATGGAGCATATCGTGGTTTGCGTCCCATGTTCAGCAGCGTGACATTTTCGCCGAACTGCCAAAGGGGATTCAGCGCTCGTTCTCGCGTTCCGGCTGATACGATGAAGTAGATACCGCAGACAGTAAAACCCACGGCGACGATGATAAGACACAGGAGTGCTAGAGCACTGGCAAACACAGCTGAGCACGTATCGCAGAGTTTTCTAGCAGCTTGTCGTGGAGCTTTTCTAAGCGCCATTTTCGTCGCCGCCGGTCGAGTTAGCTAACAGCCCAACTTTTCCCCGTCACGTTATGGGCAAATTTTGATAAGAACAGTTGCCCAAGTGCCTGTTATCTGTTTGCATTGCTTTGCCTCTGACGGGACGGGCCGTACCTTAACTTGCCCGGCATCAGCAAGCCAAAACGTACCGCAAGCTGCAAGAATTGTTTTGGCCAATACCGCTATTGGAGAGGTGTTCACGTCATGTTGCCCATTCGCAGCCACGCCGACGGAACGTACGGTGCACGTAATCATCCTGGCGTTCCTTACAGTGCTTTCTGAAGTCCGCATACAGCGATGGTACTGTACTGGGCGAGCGGAAGCGTGCAGGATGTTTTTTTATCAATTACTTTGAGAACATAATGAGGCATATATTGCATACTCAACGCTGTGTTTTTATCCGGAGTAATGTTAATTTACAGTAGATTTAGCTTCACTTTGTTCCTTTGTTCCTCGCACCATCTTGCGACTATCTCATGAAAACAATTCAGTTTCAGTTTGTTTATTTACACCAACACATGTACATTGCACAATCAAATATGCCTGAAAAACGACAAAGAAAATACGAACAAGAACAATAATCAAAGCAACGAAGCACCGAGTGGAACAGTACTAGAAAGGATCCATTTGCAAATCCATCCTTCCTTTTACTAAACGTGCTCGATGATGATTAAATTCAGAATTTGTTTTGCAATTTCTGTTTAACATACGAATGGACGGGCACTACTATCATTTCGACTGTTAAATTTGAAATCGTAAACATGTCACGTTCGGCATTAAACCTGCGTCATTGGAGAATGTCGAAGATGTGACCGTGACTTTATCATAGTTTGCGAAAACAGGGCAGGCAGCCAGCGTCGCTCTCGTCATTCAGGCAGTACCATTCTGGCGTCATCGGCCATTCGTCGCTTTTATTTCATTTGGTTGATATGATAAACTCCATAAAACACTTCGAACGTCCGCTTTTTCTTCGTTCAAGTTTGGAACTTTCGGCTTCCGACGTCAGACTGAGTCACAAACATAAACATACCCCAAAATACCAGCAAGCATACCTGTAACGAGTGTCCGAGGCCAGGGGGGTCTGAACCGCCGAAATTTTTCGCCACTACGTGGCGAAAACGTTTTTCCGGCCGGGAGGAGGGAGGGGGTCCAGTGGGGGTCTAGCGGGGTCTGGTCCTGACCAGGGGGAGGGTGACATCGTATCGACCCCCCCTGGTTACAGGTATGCCAGCAAGATATAATATAGGCACCGGAAAATATTTAGCGTAAATAAAACATTTTCCGGGCTACGCCAACCTCCACACCTCAAATTTAAACCAAGAAACGGTACCATAGCCAACGTCGACTGATCAGCATTGTTAGCACAGTATAAGCATGCGCATCTTTTGTTAGATGTCGATGGATTTATAACGTTGTTTTTTCAAACCGTGGAAATAGATATGATTCTAAGCGAAATTTCTGAAAACTACTTTCGAACAATCTCGGACTATTCGTTCGACACTTTCCGTTGCTCATAACATAATTTTTAGTGACTGAGTTGGGGGGGGGAGAAGTTACATGACCAAAATCCCAAACGTTGAGGGAAGTCTTTCGTCTCATATGCAGATTCGGGCGGAAAAATTCTCGTGCCAAAATACCCAGAAACACGGTATTTTTTGGCGTTCGGCCGATTTGTAGTAAAGTTCGTTTGGGACGGCCCTGTTTTGAGGCCTAAACCCCCACCTCCACCCAAAAAACAGATAAGTTGCTCAGCAATAGTTCATTTGGCGAAGTGGTAACCTGAGCCAATACTACTTGCACGCAATAGATATGCATTCGAATGTGTTGAAATATTTGAACTGTTTGAAAAATTTTGGCTAAAGAAAACATGCGAAAAAGACAAAAGGTTATGCTATCTTTTGAGTCGATTGCGGTTAACCTTGAATAAGGAATGGTAAACTTTTTAGCTTTCAGAACTTATCCGAAAGCCAGCCAGTCAATTTCGCTTAGAATCAATGCGAACAAAAGCCAGCAGAGCTGTGGGCCGGTCCGCGAGCCTGATTGCGCCGGCTCATGAACGTCACTTCTTTTCTTATCGGAATTTAAAAATAAGGCTTTCAAATGATGAAGTCAGACAGACAGTCACTGAATCGTTAGGATTCATGATAGATAAGTTTATATTCGCTGTAAATAGCATTTCATTGAGATTCAGTGATTGACTACTGAATAAAATACGACGCAGAGCTACTCTTCCATTTCGGACTCTATACACGCTATTTGAATGGTTTAATAGCCTGGAGGGGCTTCGAAATTCGCGCGTCGCCCCCGGGTTGCAGCTCATTTTGCGACAGACATGTGCTCAAATATACAAAGATCTACATAGATATACAGTGTGGCCCACGATTAGCTTAGAAAATCATTTGCTTATATCTTTGCTCAAATGCAATCAATTTAAGCGCGGTTTCTTTCTACTTAAAGAGAATCTTTTGGAGTTTTGTTTGCAACCAGCCTGGTGAATATCGGATAAATATTCGTGATATGACAGCTAATTGTAAAAACTGATCGCTTTTGCCAAAGAAATAGAGTCGATTTTTGATTTGCACAAAATGTTGAAAGTGATAAGTTTCTGACTCACTTTTTGTGCTGATTACGAATCTTAACTCAGAAATGCGATAAATTTCTTCAAAAACGAAAAAATTGCGAAATTTAGGCAAAATCTTATTTCTCTGGCAATAGCAATCAGCTTTTACAATTACAATCAGTCAAATCACGAATATTCATCCGATATTCACCGGGCTCATTGCAAACAAAATTCCAAAAGATTCTCTTTGAGTAGAAAGAAACCGCACTTAATTTTGTTGCATTTGAGCAAAGATATAAGCAAATGATTTTCCAAGTTAATCGTGGGACACCCTGTAAAAAATGAATCGGGGAAACTTACCGTCAGTGAAGTTTGTACGCTCGCGAGCGTGAGCATACCTGTAACCGGGGGAGGGGGGGTTCCAGGGGGGTCACCCCCCCCCGCCCGGCCCCCCCGGCCCCCCCCCCCCCGAGAAGGTCCGGAACCCCTCCCCCCAGCCTCGGACCTCCGTTACAGGTATGAACGTGAGTAATTGTTATAGATAATTTCTCAATTGAAAAAATTTGTAATATTTTTTAGCAGCTCGCCAGCAGATTTCCTTACGGATGGGAGCATGATTTAATTCTGTTGGAAATATATGCACCATATAGACCTGAAACCTCAAAAAAGTTGATCGGCAAACTTATTATTTTGCTCGTGCGATTTTGACTATTATTGACTATGAAATTCAAATTTAAAAACTTCGCAAACTTTAATATTTATTAGCTCTCGTCAGCAGCAGACCTGGGCGTGGAAAAAATGGCGGGGGAAGTGTATGTCCCCAGACAGGTCGGCATCCCCAGCTGCCGGCGGCGGCCTGGAGGCAAAAATAGGTACATCGCTAACGGCTAGGAATTCATAACACTAGCCTCCAGACTCCAGAGGGTATGATGTGCCCTCATAAACTACGGAAATCCGATTCCATCAACTATAAGCCTAAAACTTTTTCGCCACTATGTGACGAATATGTTTCATAATCTCTATTCCAAAATTAAAAGCATAAACCCTCTAGTGGATACGTACCGCCTCCCCCCCAATACCCAGATCTGGGGTGCACCGTAGACCATACCTGTAACCGAGGTCCCAGGCCAGGGGGTCTGGACCTTCTCGGGGGGGGGGGGGAGCCAGGGGGTCCGACCCCTTGCTGGAGGGGGCGACCCTCTGGATCCCCCTGGTTACAGGTATGCCGTAGACTACACATAAAACGATTGAATTGTCGACCTTTGGTCAGCAGATTTCCTCACGTGTGTGAGGAATGATTCAACCGAACTGGTCCCCCCTGGCCTCCGTCAGGTGCTATACCATATATATGGTAAGCAGCCCATACAGTCTGAAAATGATATCCGAAAATCATGCAGAATTCAGCATTCACACTGTTTATTACATCTATTTTGCGTCATGTTTCAACTATACAATCGAAAATTTCTGGGCCTGCGAGACAACAAATCATTTAAAACGCTTATTGACAAGAACGAGAAAAACGTCTCGACAATCACATTTTCATTATACGCAAAAAATAGGTAAGCTTCGTTTCGACCACACACGTTCAAGTTCACCGGCAGTAACACTTTGTGCCACCAACATCCCGGTTTTTGCTGCACAATAACGGAACACTTAGGATCGGGGAACGTTACATTTGATCAATACCAGACTTAGCAAAACAACCCTGTAGGCAACATGGTATATACTAGTAATATACAAGAACATTGCTCCACCGAAACTTTCACAACGAAATCAGCTCAGCATACTGTACATGCAGTAGGTCTATTGCAGCGAGTAGGAGAACAGGCTGGCCAGGCAGGCTAGTGCTGGGAAGAAGCAATATCCAAAGCGGGTTCCTAGCGATTTGAGGAAACTCCTACTGAACCTTTTTGTTTTTGGGCACATTTAGCGGCCGTACCGCAAGGCACAAACAACTGAATGACTTCGACAAAGAATGATAATGTTATACCCGTAGTAATGTTAAACGAACGACATCGGTCGAGGTACAGGCAAGCCAAATCCAATTTGAGACTCGACTCTAATTCTGTACCAGAAGTGATAATAGGGATAAAGGGGCCTGTAAGACCTGTTCAAAGCAAAGAACAAAAGAGTAAACCGAAATTCAATGAAGCACAGATTGAAACACAAAAAAATGAAAAATGAAACACGAAAATATGCTTTGTAGATAATCAAACATTACGGCAAGGTCATGTAAAGCGGTGCAAATCCGCCAAAAAGCGAGCATTCCAGAAAAACACACAGTCTGTTTGTTTGTTTGACTTCATTCGCAGGGAATTGCAGAGTTCACTTTAACTAAATCGCTTGAAATGAGAAGAAATGAAATCTCCTACGTAGGACTACCTAATATTAGAGTAACAAAGAAATCGGTCGAATTTTTCGAAAATGACACGAAATCAAAATACGTCACATTTATAAAAAGCACCCTGTACATCAGAAGGTTTTCATCAGTGATAGGTGTTGCCGACCGGAACTCGACGTCGGGTCGCTACCTGACCGACTCGAAGGGCGGATTCGGGTTTAAAATTTGTAAGCGAGTGTTTCTGTTGCTCATTTACGAGGTTTACCGGCAAAGAAAGGCTTTGGATTAACCCTAAATACTTTAGGATAGTAGCCGGTTGTACCTGGCTGGGGGAGAGGAAGACGAATATGTCCCCTCCTCACTCACCGGATGAGGTGTATATCCGAGGCGCAGATTTATCATGCCTTGTCTCATCTATACTTTGACCCTCGGAGATTGTCAGCACCAGGCTATCAAAACGCAGACGTACGGATCTGTCCAGCAATCAAAATAATGATAACGGTCGTGCTCTTTCAACTTTTCGTGAATGTTGCTGTCCTCGACTCGAAGTACAATGACGGCGTGATCTTTATCGAAGAAACTTTTATGCGTGTCATTGATGATTCGGCGCATTTGCATTGCCACTTCGGATAGACTACTTCCCGGTGCTAAATACAGTTCAAGTAACGGCATACCGTACACCACAAGTGCTGTACTGTATAACTTCCTATTTTTGCTGACGCGAGCAACTTCTATCCCGCTTTCTGCTGAAACTAAATTCTTATCAGTAATTCGCGGGTTGATGATTATGTAATCGACCGATTGTATAATGAAGTATACATCGCGATTACTTTTTCGACATTAATGCATTATTAATTTTTAGATTTGGCCTTCTAGCAAAAGGCTGTACAACCCATTTCAATGGCTTATCTTATGATCATCTGAAGCTGTAACTGACTAGTAAAAAGTCCCATTGTTGGATAGGATTTAATTCTGCCTCCACAGGTGCCGGGGTCTTCCATAAATGACCCCTGGACTTATTTACGGAAAGTGTTCTTTCCACTGTTATCTTTTCCTGTAAAGCACTTGTATTTTAATTGTGTTCCCGTACCGTTGCAAGGCGGACGTCTTATTTTCGAAAAATATATTCGAAAATAAACCCATTGGGCTTATTCAGGTAAATACGCCCACCTTGGGCTTATTTTTGGTTGAGCTCATACCTGTAACCAGGGGGGTCGGACCCCCCTGACCTGACCCCCTCCCCCCCCGAGAGAAGGCCCAGACCCCCCCCCCCTGGCCCCGGACACCCGTTACAGGTACGGTTGAGCTTATTAGCGGAAAACCTCGGTACTGAAAACGGCCCCATACGCTCTTGATCGGAACATGGGCCCCATAAGAGCAGCCAGTCTGAACATGGCCCCCACGTTCAAACTGTTGGAACAAGTTCCTAATCGCATTTTTTTAGAGTTCTTCTCGATTTTTCCCGCCGAACCACGAATCATGCATTGCAATAGTTCCTTCTCGCTCACCGTACAACCACTGCAACCATACCGGAAACGGGGGGGGGGTCCGACCCCACCTGGACTCCCCTGGTCTACCCCCCGGCCGCGCCGGAAATTTTTTTTGACGGTTTTTTGAATTCTAGTCGGAATCCCGACCCGAAGTTCGTAGCGCCTACCACCCTCCCGACCGGTCAGACCCCCTGACCTCGGACACCCGTTACAGGTACGACTACAACCCCTTCCCTTTCTAAAAAATTCCTGGTTCAAGAGTTTGAGAATTGCGGCTTGTAATGAGGGAACCAAGGGTTTTCTTATTCATATAAAGAACGCAAATTTGTATAGTTCACAGATAGGAGCCATAAAATTGGTGGTTCAGCTGGAACAGTGGTTATACGGTTTGCAGAAGAGGAACTACAAGATTCGCGGTTCGACGGAAAAAATGGAGAAGTTTAAAAAAGTACGGTTGGGAACTTGTTCCAACAGTCTTTGGATATGGGGGCTATGTTCAGACTAGTTGTTTTTATGGGGGTCCATGTTCAGACCAAGAGTTTATGGGGTTCGTTTTTAGTACCTGTGGTGGCCGAATTCAATTTTATCCCGCAATGTTCCCCTAATTGTATTTCTACCTTCCTGTGAAGGTACCTCCTTTCTACCCTATCTCTCCCAAACATAATATTTGCTGAGGAAATCAAACGTTCACTTTCAGCTCTATACAAAACGTATTTTTATGAATATTTTGTCAATTCATATTCCTGGCAATCCGAAAACGGAATCATTCGTTGCCGCATTGGCCACTAACAATGTTTTACGATTTATTGCCTGTGTGTAATTTACCGATTGGTTGTTCGATAAAAACTTTCTTTACTGCGAGATGATCCGTACAATTTGCGTGCTTGTGAGTGCTGTAGACAAAGAGATGGCGGTCTAGCGATGTAGGAAAGTGAAAATAGTTGTTCGTTCCATAATGAAATCGCTTCTGCACATGATTCAGGTCAGGTCGCACAATACGCTGCATTACAAGCAACCAGTTGCGATGCCGATATTTTTCTTCAAGGAATTGGCGAATTGTGGCGAGTAACTGTAATAGCTTTTGTTCCGCAATAAATTAAATAAATTTTTAAAAATAGGTTCAGTGTTGCAAGTTGCAAATAATTTTTTATTTTAGCAAATAATTTTAGTCAGTAATTTTAGTTACTAATAGTTAGTCATTTTTCTAACGAATTAATTTTAGAACTAAATACAACTAAATAAATAACGTTTTATTTCGCAATAGTAATAGCTGAAGCAAATAGGTTTTAGTTTGTAACTGTTAATAATTTTTCCGAATAAATTTTAGTTATTAAATATACTCTCACTAAAATTTTCTACTTCATATTAATTTTTAGTAAAAGCACTTATTGCCGGCGCGATGCGCCGGAATTATATAACTAGCCAGTCTGTGTGTCCGTACGTCCCACCCCCTGGTTCGCATAGAAGCACACTTTCGTTCATTGTAAAAGTTCGAGTCAGGGGTTTTCATTGACGCTGATTCGTATCCACTTATTAGTTTTGTTCAAGCGACCCTGAATTTTAGGGCAATTCGCTTCGATAATGAAATTTCACAAGGTTTGAGCTGAAATTTAGTGAACACAGCTTTTCGAGGGCGCCGAATCGCATGCGTGTATCAGTTTTTGACCCCCACTTTAATTTGCTGGGCAAATTGATCCGAAAATAAGAGCAAAAACAAGTCGTAAAGAATGAAAATGCTACTAATCGCAAGGGAATATGCATTATCTCAAACTAACGACATATAAAAAGCGATTTTCAGCTATGGCCTACATTTTATTAAGGTGTAGACGCAGTTTTATGAAACAAAAAGTATAGAAACAAAATGTTAGCTCAATGCGGGGTTCGGACGTCCATGATAATATATGGTGCAATCAAGGACGTTACTAAGCTGCGTACTCGCTGCTTTATTGTAATATAACGCACGGCACTCGACGCAGAGAAACAAAGCGCTGACAAGTTCAGACGTGTTTTGAAAATTTGCGTCATGCTTTCTTTCGTTTTTCTCGCTCACTCAGAAGCAAGTTTATCTTTTCAACGACGTGAAACTGATTTTCTGCACTGCAAACACTACTTTCTGGCTCTGAGAGGAAACCAGTAAGAGTTTTGAAATGCGAAGTAGGGTCTAAAATCATCACATCCGTTACCATTAGAGCTGGATTCAGGGTTTGGGGTCAGAGTTAGCCCCGAGACCCTGACCGAGACCCCGAATCAAGGTTTCAACCCGATCGTTTTTGTCGTTTCTTGACGGAGCGTAAAACACTGCTTTATAAATATTTTGTGAGATAGGGCTCGAACCCTGTACGGGGCTCGAACCCGTGACAACCAGATTAAGAGTCTGGTGCTCTACCGGTGCTCTATATTTTATACCGCGATATTTTGTACCGCGATATTTTGGCCGCGATATGTTAACCGGGAATCGTCTGAAAACGGCCCCTATTCACTTTATTTGTATCTATTCAACTTATTTTGCTTCAAATCGCAATTAATGTTCGTTTTCACGCGCAGGTCAGTCAGTCGCTGCGAAAATAGGCTGTTGACGCCGAAATACATCGTTGCAAGACTCGGTGGCATCGAGCATGGAAATTTTCAAAGTGCATATGGACTCAAATGTGGGTTTGGAGTAGAAAACAACAAACTTACAAAAAAGTGTTAAATTTTAAGGTAAAAATAGAGCGATCGGAGGCAAAATTTTTGGGATCGAACTCTTTACTGTTTTGCAAAGTTTTGCATAAAACTTTCTGATGGGTGTTGTGCAAAAACAACAGTGATCATTGGGGCCTTAAGAGGTCCCATGCCCTAGGAGGTTGAAGTTTAGGGGTATGAAACATTTTCAATGCATACGGGGACCACTGGGAGGTTGATCTCCACCCCACACTGGATCCATCTCTTAGTCTTGGCCGACCCACCGTGTCCACCTCTGATCCTCAGGAAATGAAATTATTTTTTTGGGATGGGTTATTAATTTGTAGTTACTTAATTACGAAAAAGTGTGTTTGTGTTTTTACTGCATAGAATGGGATCTGGGCAATCTGGTGGGGGATCGATCCCAAGACGCGGGAAATCCCAGAAATTTTTCGATTTTCATCACATCTCCAATCCCGGTTAATCTCGATTTTCAGCTGCTACTTACATCTCTGGTAATAGAAATATCGCCATAAGTAGCCCAACTAGTCAGACATAACCACCTCAAGCAGAAACCTGTGCGGATGTCTGACCCAGGGCTAGAAAAATCTTTTTTTGGGAATTTTTGGGATTTTTGAGACGGATCGGCTCCCATGGACTTTCCGTGCTCTATGCTGCGAGTCGTACTGATATCATACTTACTTCACTGGTGTCCATGTCTTCATTAACAGAGAGCAATTTCCTGACGTCTTTTTTGGCTTGCGATTGAAAATCATTTTGCAGTTCTAGTCTCTTCGCATGAAAATGCACGATTGCGTCTTGGTATTTTTCTTCAATTGTTTTGTTTTGGACGTTCCGATCCGATAGTGATATGTTCGCGTATTCCTGACAGATGTGGGCGACTGCAACGCACCTACCATCCTCGATTAGATACTCTCCACCAAGCGCGTCGTAGTCCGATTCAGAGTTATAAGTGCGATCCTTTATAATGCCAAATAGTCTTGGAGTTCGGTCACGAAAAAGGCCCATTGATGTTATGGGATCGTTTATGCGGCAGGCGTCTTGCAGCCGTGAACGATCCCAGTCGGTTTTCGTTCTGTTGTAATCATGGAAGACGTCTTCGATTACGTGACAAGCTTTAAAAACAGTTTGTAATTTACTGTCTTCGTCGCGCAGCACCTCTCTGTTTTCGGTTTCCTCAATATGCTCGTGCAGCAGTTCAAATTCTTCCGATACACGTGCAAATATAGCTTCAATGCAGTCATCAAGGTGCTGGTCGTGGTTTGCAAGCTTTCCTGCAGCGATTTTTAGCTGAAAAATCGACGGATCGGTGCCATTAGCTCTACTCAACGTGTGAAAGGCCGTGCCACAAGGAAGGCCAACGAGGCCATGGCCTCAGGGCGCCGGGAAACACGACTTTATAGATAAGGTTTCCCCTTTTCATTGGGGGCGGCGACGGCGCCACCAATTTTTATATGTAACGGTCCCCTTATCAAAATTTTTCTTGGCCTCAAGGCGCCATGATCCTATGACACGGCCCTGAACGCGCAGTAACTGCAGTAACGTAACAATAACGTTTGAGAAACGCTGTGGGTGGTCTGAAGGAAAAATACGGTATCCTAAAAATTGGGCAAATCGATGTTTGTTGGATAGCCCGTGTTCTGAACCATCCAAAAATGTTGTTGGAATGTTGGAAATGTTGGAATGTCAAAAATGTTGGAATAAAAAATATTCTTTGGGAAAAGAATGGCAATCGATAACGTTTGATCAACATCGTGGATGGTCGTGGGTGGTCCAGGAGGAAAAAATGAAAAATCCTGGATGTAAATCGATGTTTATTGGATAGCCCGTGTTCTGAACCATCCGAAATGTTGTTGGAATCAAAAAAATCCTTTGGGAGAAGGATGGTAATCGATCGCGCGCAGACACCTCAAAAAAATTTCAAGTCCAAAAAACTTTGGAAGCTCACCATTCGCGCAAATGGCAACCGATCAGTCTAATTTTTTGTAAAAACATTAGCAAATTGTTGGATAAGTGCTGTGCAAAAAATCAGCCCAAACGCATCATTCCCCGATTCACAATAAGCCGTCAAAGAGGGTCTCAAAAAAGGCCCATGTTTAAGCACATTTCAGGTCCCACCACGAAAGCCAGTCAACGTGGGTGGTCAAACTCCGCCCATAAAATCTTACTGTCAGGGGACATA
>JAQGAX010000324.1:0-18245 GCA_034698105.1 Plectus exinocaudatus | reverse complement strand
TAATACATATGATATCATATTATATCATCCTCTTTTGTCAACGAGGTTTACGGCGGCCTTTAGTCTTTTGAACCCATGAAGTGGTCGATGATTTAAGTAAAACGAACCCACGAGTCTTTGTTTGTTTACATACTTGAGTACTTTGCCCTGCATCGCGTCAGGAAAGCACGAACATCGTATGATCAACGTCTTAAGCGCGCTTACAATGAGAATGATGAACTGTAACATGCTAGCCACAAACAGCAGACAGTGAAACTACGTGGGTTCAATAGAGCAACGAGTGCAGCGGAGTCATTTTTAAACCAGCCCTGCGTGCGTGCAGAAGTGTCAGAGTCGAAGCTATTATATGCGGTGCGTTGTTGCGATAATATCATTTTGCGCAGCTTCGAGTTGGGCTACTTGCACTTTACAATGAATCGTATCTGCCTTATCATCACTATTGTTTTGTTGTTCTTATGTGGTCCATCATGTTCATACAAAATTCTCATCTACTCACCGAGCATAGGTCATAGTCACGTGATGTTCGCCGGGAAAATCGCCGATGCTTTACTGGACGCAGGGCATGAAGTGGTAAGCAGCTGCCGTATTTGAAGAAGTAGTGAGACTGTACCACTAGCTGCCGCGGTGGCCCAGTTGCCAACTGTGCTGATGCTGCTGATGTAAAGTACAGCACCTCATCTGAGCAAAGAATCGTCGATTCCAGTAGATCAAACAGTTTTTGATGTGGAAACATAAATGTACCTTCTGAGAGTTTCCAGAACGTTCTCTAAATTTCTGAAATTACGTTGTGTTTTATGCATCGCGTACTTAAAGTCAAAGTATACTTAGCTTAATGCTAAGGAATATCCCCTAAATCTACTAACCTTTTAAGTATTCGATGTCAAACGCTCCCACAGGTATAATTTTGCGTCAGTTATAGCACTTTTACGTCTTCAGTCGCCATGGTAATCTAAAAGCACCTTTAATAGTCAAATTTGCAGATGTTGTGTATTGACTGCTAATATACGATAATATTTCAATATATATCAGGTCGTCTATATGCCGCTCGTGGACCCGGACGTTCTCTCCAATGGAACGAATCGAGCACGAGTCATACGGTATCAGGCATTGGAGAATCCCAATTTGTGGTACAGCGTCAGTTTTAAAAAAGATCCATTCGACGAGGAAAACTCCAATATTATGACCTCTGAGAACATCGAGACGTTCCAGAAGTTGATGGATGACATCTGCGAAGGTGCGGTCGCAATGACTTTCAGTCAAATTTTTACTTATGGGCGCTCTGCTATGCCGTCCATTAAAATAGTGCGACATTTATCGTGTAATCTTACGAGTTTTTAATTTCAGGACAGATTTCCAACAAGCAACTACTACGTGAGCTGCGCGATGAAAAATTCGACCTTGTCATGGGAGAAATGTTCGATTACTGCGCATTTGGAATATTTGAGTTGCTGAATATACCGGCAAGGATGTTGACTTCCGCCGTACCATTGGGGGAGGGCCACGCCATAATTTTTGGTGTTCCAGCACCTGTCAGCTACGTGCCCAGTAAGTTTGCTCAATTGGTACGAGCATCGACGCATAATGCGAAGGTCTCGGGTTCGAGTCCCATACAGTCTATTTCGTCTCGTTTTCGATCACCAATATACTTTTCATTGACAAATTTTATAAATTCCTGCTGGCTTCAATGCAGACACAGCAGCTGCTCTTTCTCGAAATATTATATCGATCGATCAGAAGCTGAGGCATATTGGTCCCTGACAACCAGTCAGGGATTCAAATCATTCCATCGTAATAGCAAAAAAATTAACTGTCTGATAGTTTCGCACAAGCCACAGTTCTGCCTCGCGAAAATAGCCAAAATTCTCTTAAGTTGTTTACCAATTTTAGGCCTGCTCAGCGGAATGACAGACGAAATGAGCTACACCGAAAGAATGATAAATATTTATATTCGATATATAATGTACAAATGGATTGGCCAGGGTCTGCCTCGGCAAAATAAATTGTTTCGTCGCTACCATGGAGAGGAATTTCCCTGCTTGTTGTCGTTGGCTCAGAATAGTTCACTCCTGTTAGTCAACGGAGAAGAGATGTTCGAGTTTGCGAAACCAGTAACTCACAAAGTGGTCTTCATCAGTGGTATAGGCGTTCCTGAACCAAGGCCACTTGACGAGGTAAATAAGTAATGATATAAAACCCCGCACCGCCTTCAGAAATGAAATACAGCACCGATGTTCGACCCCACTTTACCACATAGGTAAGACGAAATCAGAGACCCATTTTTCACGCAAAGCTCTTTTCCTTATTTCTCCATCAAATTTTTGCTTAGAACGCAAACGATCTTTGATAGAATGATCTTTAGAAGTTGGAGAAAATTATTTCTAATGGAAAAAAGGGCGCCATTTTCATGTCTTTTGGCTCGCTGGCCAACTGCTCCCGCTTTCCGATGGAGAGAAAATTAGCGATACTCGAAGCGTTCGCCAACTTTCCCGAGTATCAGTTCATATGGAAATATGAGCAACCGGAAAATGACTGGCAGCTATTTGAAAACTATTCCAATGTTCATCCAATCAAGTGGGCACCTCAAGTCGATCTGTTAAGTAAGTTATTCATTATTTTTTTTATTTATACACGTCCCTGACCATCAAGCAACAAGTAACAGGGCGATTCTTCATTCGAACAGTATCGCCAATGGATGTTTCACCCCAGCAAACATCCTGAACTCGGCAAATTTTTCTTGCAAATTATGAGCACTGCAGCCAAGACAACGCTCTGACGCCCCGCTATTGTGCAATTCTATTTCAGACCATCCCAGACTCAAAGCGTTCGTAACCCATGGAGGAATGAACAGCGTGACAGAAGCGATCCATTTTGCCACTCCAATGGTGGCAATTCCGTTATTCGGCGACCAAGAACATAACGTGGCGACAGCCGTGAAGCGCGGAGTTGCCGTTTCCGTCGATCGTAAGGAACTGACTGCTGAAGCGCTGACGAACGCTTTGCGACAAGTTCTCGATAATCCAAGGTAGGAGAATAATGTTGCGTGCCGACATATCTCAGCCACCAACCCTTTGCAATGTGCGATCCCTACCCCGCAAGCAACTAGCATTCAATATTTCTGCAGTAATATTTGCTTGACAATGACCGCTTGCAGTAGCACAAATTGCGTCGGTTTCGGTCTCAGTGTGAGATTTCCTTCCAGTTTTTGAAGTTCTGAAAACGATAAACGTATTTCTTTATTTCTTTTGAAAATATTCTGTCATGTTTATTCACTTCAAGTAACTTACTTAAACATAAATAGTTACTCCTAAAAACCAACTGACAATTTGAACGATTATATTTTCTTTTTTAGCTTCACTAAAAATTCAAATAGACTGGCAGCTATGATTGCAAAGAAGCCAATGAAGCCAAAGGAACTTGTCGTGAAATGGACGGAATTTGTCGCCGAATTCAAAGACCTTTCGAATCTCGATCTCGCCGGGCGCGACTTCGGTTTTATCAAATACTATTGTCTTGATATTTTTGCACCAATAGTTCTTTTAGCCATCGTAGCATTATTTGTAGCATTCAAAGTTCTGCAGTATCTATTGCGCGGAATTCGACGTTTCATATCTGTGAAAGAGAAAAAATGTTGATGGTCTATTGATTCTTTTGATCTGCATTCTTTGATCGGTTCCTCTTAAGGTTGGCGAAGGGGGGGATTTGAGAATTTGCAACTTTGACTCTCAGAGATTGGAGGAGGAGTTCTAAATACTTTTGGTTTGCACGGGAAAGGTTGGGGTTTGGACGGTTGGAGGCTACATCAGACAGAAATACACAGCATTCGACCCAGATCTACCTCTGATCCCCCTGGACGTCGATCAATTACTCAATCAAATTTCTTTCTTTCGTCTTCCCTTTCCTGCAGCTTCGTGCCGTCTAATATTTATCAAAAAATGCCTTAACGTGATAAATGTTGGAAATGTGACAAATGCGCACGGTGATATGTTGCCAGCTTATACCAGCAGGGAAATATTTCGCTTAAGCGCAACTGCTAAGATTTGAGTTGAGCTGGCCGAGTCTCATACGTCAGCCATATTTGATCTCATATCAGAGACATGAGACGCGATATCGAAAAGACCAGGCATTCAAAAGATAGGAAATTCAAAACTTTCTTCGTAATTGTCAAAATTTCCATAATTGTTAGGGGGAGGAAAATCCAAAAGACGGGGGATTTCCCCCTCCCCTATTGTTGTGACATTATCACATAGCAATTGATCTGTTTGTCAATAGCAGGATACTCCAAGAAAATCTTTTTTCATTTCCGATAGGCGCGGCTAGGTGATGTGAAACGACCACTCGTAGTTTATCACCGCGTCTTGCTGTTATCACCATAGAATTGAACCCAATAGTCTTCGTTTGCTTGCATATTTACTTTTGTACTTTGCTCGACATTTCGTCATCCAAATACGGATTAATGTCGTACGACCGTGTGCCCACATGCGAAGTTAAACAAAGCGAACAAGTCAGAACGATCACTCGTAGTTTGTAAACGCAAACAATAAAACTGTGCGAATCAACTAAAACACAGACATCGCGTCGAAACAGTTTTCAAACGAACACTGTGTGCTGATCTGTGAACAAGTCAAGCATATAAATGTAGTCTTCTGCCTACTTGCTACATAATCATTTTGCGCAGCTTCCAGCAGGATCCCGCGCGTTTCAGTATGAATCGTACTTGCTTCTTCTTCACTGTAGTAATTACGTTCTTCTGTGGCCCATCAAGCTCGTATAAAATTTTAATGTACTCGCCGAGCATTGGTCACAGTCACGTGATGTTCGCGGGGAAAATTGCCGATGCTTTGCTGGACGCAGGGCACGAAGTGGTAAGCAAATGCCGTATTTTAAGCAGTAGTGATACTGTACCACTATTATTTCAACTCTTTCAGATTCTGTGCCACTTTTTCTGCGTATCTCACTTTTGTTGCGCGTGCCACTATTTTCTTAAAATGCGGTACTGGGAAAATCAATTGCGGTTTACCAAGAGGCGGGTACCATCCATCCGGTTGGGAGATTGCAAAAGGAAACTTGTGAGGTATGTGAGGGTAGCGCAACTGTTAGCATTCAACACCAGTCGTAACACAGTTCGAGAAGATTGTTTTTAAGACTCATTGTTAGACGTTAATTTGTTGATATCTGCATAATATGATACATAACTTTTTTCACAATTTATGTTAAGGTCGTTTTTATTCCGCTGATGGATCCGGACGTGCATGCCAATGGAACGAATCGCGCAAGAGTTATACGGTATCAAGCTTTGAAGAATCCGAATTCGTGGTACAGCACGAGCATTAAGAAAGATCCATTCGACGAAAACTCGGATATATGGACCGACGAGAATATCGAGACGATCTTCCAATTGATGCAAGAAGTCTGTGAAAGTACGGTAGCAAAGGGTTTAAGCAGGATTAATACTTTGTGGCGCTGCAATATAGATTGATATTCCGTGCTTAACGTGTAGTTTAGCATAATACAGAATCATAAACTATAAGTTCTGCTTCAGTGGACTTGGGAAGAGTTAGCGCCATTATGGGCACGTGCTCTTTTCGAGCTGTGTCTGGGAAGTTTATGACGATACCCTATAAATATATCTGTAACGGGTGTCCGAGAGACGGGTATATTTATAGGGCATGGTCATCGCCAGACACCCAAGTGTCACTTTAGGGGTCACTTAATACGCAGAAAATTGAATTTTGCTTCCCAGTCATCGTTTTCACCAATAATTATGCTTAGTTGGCTTCGACTAGGCTTGTTTTGAATAAAAAATATTTCGTAATATGTGGGTGCCTCCCCTCTTTGCACCCAACAGTTCCAAACTTCCCCAGCCAAAAATTGTGTGCAAATAACTTCAATAATAAATTGCAGCGAAGCTCTTCAAGGTTTATTCGATTCTGTGAATTCTTAATTTAGACCAGATTTCCAACAAACAACTATTACGTGAGCTACGCGATGAAAAATTCGACCTTGTCATGGGAGAATTGTTCGGTTACTGCTCGTTTGGAATATTCGAGTTGTTGAAAATACCGGCTAGGATACTGACTACCGCCACACCGCTTGGGGAAAATCACGCGAACGTTTTAGGTGTTCCAGTACCTCTCAGCTACGTGCCCAGTACGTTTGCTCAGTTAGTATGAACACCGACGCAGAATCCGAAGGTCTCAGGTTCGAGTTCCACCTGATCCCGTGCTGTTTTTTTTGCTTACCACATTTAGCGGCGTTTGACAATCTCGATAAATTACTGCCGGTTTCGACGCAGAGAAGTGGCCATATTTTAAACTGCATTTACCGTATTCTACGGTATAGTAGTACACGCAGAAATATTAGTACACGGATGACATTTTGCCACGAGTTGGATCGGCAGACGTGTAATATAAACAAGTTCGTGTCGATATTAAAGCGTCCGCCTAACGACCGTCGTTATGCTGACGCTTGACCAAAATATCGCCACATAACCGTTTACATTGCACGTTTATCAACCTAACTCATAGCAAAGTGTCACCCCGTGTACTGCTACTTCTGCGTGTACTACTATACCCTAGAATAATACGGAAACTGAAGCCCAGTCAGCGAATGAGTAAGCCCCATTGCCCTTGGCTACGGTTAAATTAAATTCAAATCATAGTTGAAAATCAACTGATATATCTGATTGGATTCACACAAGCCAGAATTCCGGCTTCGAAAAACTGATCAGTATAGGCAGTAATTGTTTAAATTTTGAAGACATGCTCGTCGGCGGAATGACAGATGAAATGAGCTACTTCGAACGAATGGTTAATATCTATATTCGGCACATTATTTCCAAGCTGGAGACGAAAGGTCTAGCTCGAGAAAATGGTCTGTTTCGTCGCTACTTCGGCGACGATTTTCCCTGTTTACTGTCTTTGGCTAAAAATACTTCACTCCTGTTCGTTAACGGAGAAGAAATGTTCGAGTTTGCGCGACCAATCAGTCACAAGGTCGTCTACATCAGCGGGATTGGCGTTCCTGAACCAAAGCAACTCGATGAGGTAAACAATAATGGAAGAGCATATCATAAGGGTACCCTTTCTAAAAACATTACCCACCTCACACCCGTCCCTATCCACAAAAGGGAGATGAAATCGGAGGAGCATTCTACCGCAGAAGATATTTTCCTGACTTATTCTCCTCAGAACAAACGCAATTGTTCATAGAATATTTTTCAGCAATTAGAGAGAATCGTTTCTAGTGGAGAAAAAGGTGCGGTTTTTCTTTCCTTTGGTTCGTTGGCCAACTGCTCTCGCTTTCCGATGGAGAAAAAATTAGCGATCCTCGAAGCATTCGCAAACTTTCCCGAGTATCAGTTCATATGGAAATATGAACAACCGGAGAATGACTGGCATCTGTTTGAAAACTATTCAAATGTTCATCCAGTCAAGTGGGCACCTCAAGTCGATTTGTTAAGTAAGTTATTCATTTACCCGACCTATCGAGCGTAAAGTAATAAGTCGACTAATAATTTAAATAATTTACACTCATAATTGCGATGGAAAGGAAATTCTTGCAACTATGTACTCGATTCTGACGTCCCGCTATCGTTCAGTTATTTTTCAGACCATCCCAAACTCAAAGCGTTCATAACCCACGGAGGGATGAACAGCATGACAGAAGCAATCCATTTTTCCACTCCAATGGTGGCAATTCCGTTGTTCGGCGACCAAGAACATAACGTGGCGACAGCCGTGAAGCGCGGAGTTGCCGTTTCTGTCGATCGTAAGGAACTGACAGCTGAAGCGCTGACGAACGCTTTGCGACAAGTTCTCGATAATCCTAGGTGGGAGAATAATGTTGTGTGCCAACCAGGCAATAACGGAAGGAATTGATTTTCTGTTATATGTGTTCGCTTCTAGTAAAGTCCTTAAAGAATGCAAACAGTTCCTCTAAAAAATCCATTGGCAATATTAATGCTTATGTGTCCTTATTTAGCTTCACTAAAAATGCTCAGAGACTGACAGCTATGATTGCGAAGAAGCCATTGAAGCCAAAAGAACTTATCGTAAAATGGACGGAATTTGTCGCCGAATTTAAAGATCTTTCGAATCTCGATCTCGCCGGGCGCGACTTCGGTTTTATCAAATACTATTGTCTTGACATATTTGCACCGTTTGTTTTTTTAGCAGTTTCAGCACTATTATTAGTATTCAAGGTTTCTCAGTACCTTTTGCATAGAATTCGTAGTTTTGTACCCGTGAAAGAGAAAATATGTTGATGGTCGTTTGATTCTTATAATCTTCATTGTTTGATCGGTTCCTCCCAGGGATGGCGAGAGGGGATTTGGTCGTTTTACCTTTGACTCTCATAGTCTGAAGTAGGAGTTGATAATATTTTTAATATAAGTTCGATTGAATCGTGGGGCTCTACCGTTTTGGGCTCTATTCTCAGAAATAAATTACATCTGACTCAGATCTACCTCTGATCGCCCTAGATTATCCAGAGTTGGAAATTTGCGAGAGATCGATCGGTATCCAGGTTGGATACCGATCAGTCTCTCACAAATTTCCTTCACTTTACTATCTTGCGTGCTGCTCTGTGGTGTCCTATATTTGCCAGCGAATGTCTAAACGTAATAAATGTCGGAAACGTCATAAAGCGCGGTGTCGCAACGCTTCCAGCATTTACCAATTCCAGCTTCCAGCTGGGGGCAAATTTGCTGAAGGGCAGCTGTTAAGATCTCAGTTAAGCTGGCCGAAAATTTTGAAATGATAAGAGAGATTTAACGTTTTAATTTCGTATCCATGCGGACGCCGGACCCATACCCATCGACGATTCATAGCCCAATTGCTGTAATACAACCGCTCATTCTAAATGCACTCATGTGCACTATCTGGTGCAAACGATGTTACACTGTTGCGATATTACACTAAGGGCGCTACAAACGTCTGACTGCAGTTTATCTGTCATAAGAAAGCGCAAACGCTCTGCAGCAGTATTACAGCTGGTGAATGCTGGCAATTGTTGCTATGAGTAATTCACTTTTGCTTCCTTTTCTCATATTTCTTATAAGTGAAGCTTCTGCGTATAAGATTCTGTTGTATTCGCCCACGGTTGCTCATAGTCATGTAATGTTTTTTGGAAAAATCGCCGACGTTCTAATTGACGCTGGTCATGACATTGTAAGCTCCTGCTAGCTTTAATCCTTTCATTATGATTGTAATTCATAACTTTTTTGTTGCTAAACATCGCATCTATAGTCTATACATTTTACGGTGCGCTTTAAAATATGATGCATGTTGTATCTACAGAATTTTAAAGGTTTCTATAACAAATTAAATTTCAACCCATGATTATCTATTGGTAAATTACTGCAAAATTAATCGAAAGTTTGCAAATTAATGACCTCCACCGTTACAGACAATGTTCATTCCATTGATGGACCCTGATGTTCAGACAAATGGAACCAACAGAGCAAAGGTTATTCGCCATGAAGCCGTAAAGAATCTTCCTTGGGCAGATTTAAGCTTCAAATCAACCCCATTTGAGGACGATTTTAATTTCATTACAATGGACACAATGAATAAGTTGCATAATATGTACGATAGCGTTTGCGAAGGTGTGCATTCTCAAACTATACTGTGAAACTTTTGCGAATATCAATTGAATTATAGCGATGATCACAAACGAACAGCTGCTTCAGCAGCTTCGAAATGAAAAGTACGACCTGGCAATGGCTGAACCAATGCATTTTTGTGGTTTTGGAATGTTCAAATTGCTAGGGATTCCAGCACAAATCGTGGCGTCATCCGTCCCCCTTGGTGAAGGGCACGCTTATATTTTCGGAATCCCATCGCCACCGAGCTACGTTCCGAGTAAGCTTTACTGTAGTTCATTTCTGTTAGTTTGCCAAGCGGTACAGTACAATATTTAACAGTTATTCTTATTCACAATTTATGTAATGAAACACTGTTCAGGTCTTTGGACTGGTTTATCGGACGAAATGAATTATGCAGAACGAGCAAAGAACATATTAATGACCCAATTCTTCTTAAAAATCGTTGAACCGCGACAGAACGATATGTTTCGCAAGCATCACGATAGCAATTTTCCCTCTTTCAAGGAACTAGCTGCGAGTAGCGCCCTCATGATGGTCAATGGCGAGGAAATGTTCGAATTCGCTCGCCCCATCTCTCACAAAATCATCTACATTGGAGGAGTTGGAATGTCTACCCCCAAAAACCTTGACAGCGTGCGTTTTGCCATATTTATTGTAATAGCACACATACAACTTATTCTTAAAATAAAGCCTTGATTTGCAGGACGATTCATCTTAGCTCATCCTGCAAAAATTCCTCCCCCACAATTACTGAGCGGCTGTTTTAGGAGATGTCAAAAATCGTCGATAACTCCAAGGCCGGAGTCGTTTTTCTATCATTCGGATCGATAGCCAACAGCATTCTCATGCCACTGTCGAAGAAGTTGGCAATTCTAGATTCATTTGCCAATTTCCCACAGCACACGTTCATTTGGAAGTACGAAGAGCCAGAACGAGATTCTGCCATTTTTGTCAAGTACCCCAATGTGCACCCAGTCAAATGGGCGCCGCAGCTGGGTCTATTACGTAAGATTTGGACTTTCGTATTCTCATTCTATCAAATCTTTTATGAGTAAAATCATTTTCGATCATGAACTCAGTCGGCCAAACTCGCCTTGTCAATCCCGAGCCGGTTTAGCTTTTCTAACCGCTCAGAATGCTGCAATCTTTTAACGATGCCAAGCAGTTTGGTTAATTATTATGCGCTCTCATTTCAGACCACTCGAAGGTGGTGGCGTTCATGACGCACTGCGGCGGGAACAGCGTGACGGAGGCGATCCACTCGGGGACGCCGATGGTGGCGATTCCGCTGTTCGGCGACCAGGAGCACAACGCTGCCGTCGCCGTCAAACGCGGAGTAGCCGTCTTCGTCGACAAGAAGTCCATCAACACACCCGCGCTCGTAAAAGCGCTCAGCGAAGTGCTCCATGATGAACGGTACGCATTATGCATACAGAAATCCAAAAGGGGTTACTTGCCTCTTACGGGTCATTTTGCATTTCATGTTGGGACGACGATAAATAAATTTATTGCCATTCCTACAACTTCATGACAGTGCTGTATGCAGTATCTCTCTTATTGTTCAACCGTATGGATGAGAATAGCAAACACTCAATGCAGTTTATTTAGATATACCAAAAATGCCCAACGTTTGGCAGCGATGATTGCCAAAAAGCCAGTGAAGGCAAAAGATTTGGTCATTAAATGGACTGAATTTGCAGCTGAATTCCAGGACCTATCGAATCTCGATCTTGCCGGCAGAAAGTTCGGTTTCATCAAATACTTTTGCCTCGATATCTTTGCGCCAATTTTGTTTCTGATCCTAGTTATCCTCATTACTCTGATGCGTATTGTGAGATTTATCAGCAACAAGCTGTTCCGTAAAGATTCAAGGAAAGAAAAAATGTCCTGATAAGTTATGGATGCATATAAAGCGCTGTTCAATTTTCTGTCTTGACCTGGACTCTAGCAGATTCTCTTTCTCGAATTCTTATTTAAAGACGGAGCTCTAGGAGGCTGTACTTCTGCAATCAAGTGTACGCGCAAAAGTTGGAAACTTTTCGCATCCCAACTAACGTACTCTGCGAGTCTGAATCAGTTACCTTCTTTTGCGGTCGATTGGAGGGCAGTTGGAACTTGGAAGCCAGTTTTGCAAAAGAAGTGAGCGCGCTACAGTCAGTAAAGTGCATCCATCCTGCAAAATCAGAACTATCTGTCGTCAGGTTTTCGTCCTACATAAGTGCATTCGCTAGTTTTGCGCACGGTGACGAGCGATGACGGGTCTCCACCATCATAATGGCGTTATCTTCTCACATATCGACCACAACCAGTTCAAGGGCAAAGTCTGCGCTTATTCACTTTCCACTGCATACAGCGCCCGCTTCCCTTTACAATATAGCGCTGAGATGCATAATATTTCATTTGTCAGCGTCACAATTCACGTCAAATGGTCGAATACTAAATGCCAGCTTAGGAAATGATGCGCAGAAATCTTCTCGTTTTTCTATTTATCATCAGCGAATCTCGTGCGTACAAGATTCTTTTGTACTCACCAACCATTGCCCATAGTCATGTTATGTTTTTTGGAAAAATCGCCGACGTTCTAATCGATGCTGGTCATGATGTGGTGAGTTCACGCATTTATATTGGAAAATGGGACGAGACTCCACGCTTTGCTAATTCTAAAACAAAAACTCTAACGCCAGATCTCCAAGAGTGTCCCAAAAACGACGAATTTTTCGCAATTTTGTGGAATAACCCATATCCTAATGTTACGCTGTGCAATTACAGACCATGTTCCTACCCTTGTTGGATCCGGACGTGCATACTAATGGAACCAACAGAGCGAAAGTTATTCGACATGAAGCAGTTAAGAATCTTCCGTGGGCAGATTTGAACTTAAAAGCAAATCCATTTAAAGAAGATTACAACTTTATGACTTGGGAAACAATGAAGCTGCTGCACAAACTTCAGGATGATATTTGTGAAGGCACGTATCAAATCATTTGAACGACTGAAACGTTTGTAACTCTCAATTGTAAAATTTTTAGCAATGATCACAAACGAACAGCTCCTCGAACAACTAAGAACTGAGAAGTACGACCTGGCCGTGGCTGAACCGCTGCATATGTGTGGGTTTGGAATATTCAAACTGTTGGAAATTCCGGCACAAATCGTAGCGTCTGCCGTCACGTTTGGCGAAGGACACGCTTATATTTTCGGAATCCCATCGCCACCGAGCTACGTTCCGAGTATGTTTTATCAGTTGTTTATTGAACCTCGTTATTTCAAAACAATCGAGTTGACACGATTGAAAAGATCGTTGCAGGTATGTGGAACGGATTTTCTGACGAAATGAGCTACACAGGACGAGTTGCGAATTTATTAGCCGTCCAATTTTTCTTCACAATCATTAATGTAATGCTACCGAGACAGACCGCACTGTTCCGAAAGTATCACGGCGCTGATTTTCCGTGTTTGAAAGAACTTACAGCAAAGAGCGCGCTGGTTATGGTGAACGGGGAGGAAATGTTTGAATTCGCTCGACCAATTTCGCACAAAGTAATCTACGTCGGCGGAATCGGAGTGCAAGCGCCAAAGAAACTGAACACAGTACGTTGCCGAATAATGAGTGAGGATGGGCGGTCCCATACCTGTAACCAGGGGGGTCCAGGGGGTGGAAAAGCAGCTATTGGGGAGGTATTTCGTGGAACTTTAGCAATTGCAGTATGTACGGTGATTGGTCAGTTATCCCGAGCACGTCACAACTGACCAATGGCCGCACTTCCCGCAGCTATGACGTCATAACTGACCAATCAACCAACTTACCGCAATTATTATTGCAACAGTTGCATGCGCAAGTTGAATGAAACATCTCCCTAATCGCTATTTCTTTGAGGAAATGTCAAAAATCGTCGAAAACTCCAAATCCGGAGTTGTCTTGCTCTCTTTTGGATCGATAGCAAATAGCACAAGCATTCCGCTGCTGAAGAAGCAGGCAATTCTGGAAGCTTTTGCTCATTTTCCAGAACATACTTTTATTTGGAAGTATGAAGAACCCGAGAAGGACCAAGAACTTTTTGCCAATTATCCAAACGTTCACCCTGTCAAGTGGATACCTCAACTTGACCTATTGCGTATGTTTTGGCTCCAAGTTGTAGCAATACAATCAGTGATGTTTTTTGATAAGAATAATGATAATGATAATGATAATGACAAGGAAAATGTGATAAATTAATTCATGAGAATGAGATGATATCATTATCATTTTACTAATTACTCATAATTTGGGTTAAAAAAATTCATCATCTCGCCAAGATTAGTCTTGATCAGTTGGTTGACCTGAAGTCATCGTATCTTTTCAATTTCAAAGTTTAATTTTTAGTCAGTGTAGAATAAGATAGTTTATTGATTTATTGATTGCAACACTGAACCTGAGTATCTCTGCGGAGGACGCGCTGCTTGTTAGGGTTCTGCATCGGGGGCAGCGGTGGAAACTTTCTCGGTGTCATGACCTCTTCGACAAGTCCGGCTAAGTACTGGTCTTCGAATTCAGGAACAGGAAGGCAGGCAACCAATGAAACTAACGAAAGGACGATGAAGGGTAAAGTGGAGATAGTCCTGCTGCGAATGGGGAATCTTGCCAGCAAATTTCCAGCGCTGATATGAAATGTGCTTCTACTAATAACTGTGAGGAATCGGGATCTGAAATGCTGTAGGTTTCGTATGGTCTCGATTGCATTGCTGAGGATTGTCGTGTTTTATATGCAAATATCTCTTTGTAGTTGCAAAATTAGAACCGGTGCCACTTTGTCTGAACAAAAAACCGGGATTCACTAGTTACCATGTCGCAAAATACTTGAACTTACCTCTTGAAAAACCTTTGATTTTGACCTTTGTCAAGTTGAGTTGTTCAGTTCTGTTCTCGTGTTGACTTTGTGAGTGCTGTGCTGTGCGTTTGGGTTTGAGACGGTGCTTGTTGGATTGACTACGTAAATCGGACCGGACAGCAAATGTTAAGAACGTCAACATGCGAAAGAACACGAGTCAATAAGCTATGCAATCTGAATCCGAAGATTCTGGACAGAAAATGCTGCCCGTCATGCAAATTATCATTAAAGTTTTGCTTGCAGCTCAAAAATTCGTGCGTTTTGGTCAGCGGCGCTACAAGACAAGCGGTTACTACAATGATCTTTACTTTCGTACTCAGACAACTTTCCAGCAGAGAAAAAAATAAGCGATACACTAGGGAGACAGAGCAATATAATCGACATTTTGCTTCCGAAAAAGAACACTCAAGTCCTCGAATCACGAAATTCACACATTCCATTGGACTTTTGACAGACATGTAGACATTAGCTAATCGATAAAACAGATTCAGACTCCAATTAGCATCAAAATCGCACTGAATCGAAGGTTCCGCAGACAGGCAATTAAGAGGGCAATATGAAAGTAGCCGAAGCCATCAGTGGTCCATTTCAAAAAAACTGTTGTAATTACAATAGTGGGAAGAGCGGTGATCGATCAGTTGCGATGTGCGCAGGAAAATTCTTTACACTCGCGTCACAACTGACCAATCATCGCATTTCCCGTCATTATAATCGCAAAGTGATTATAAATAGGCCCAGGTTGCATTTTTAATTCAGGAGCACAAATGATGGATGAATAAATAAGTGTGTCAGCGCAGCATGCAATTCAGATGGGCGTTAAGTTGTTTGGTAAGGATAAAAAGAGCGCAACATAAGAGTATTGAAACGGGGTAAGAAATGGATGGATGAAGCCTGAAGGAAAGACTAGCGGACGAGAACCTCAAGATTGTACACGAGTCATTGAAACACAAAATACAAGTGATTGCGGTTAAAACGCGACGCGCTTAAAGCAAGCGAGATACTGTAGTGGCTGGAACGGCGGCTGAACCGTGCCAGCGCTACGATCCACGCCGCTCTTCGTCCATTCGTTCTTCCACCATAATTTCACAGTGCACCTCCAGCATAAAGCAGTAGTAGTCACAATTGCAGTTGCAGTCACATTCAGCGTCGCCGTCGGCGTCGAAGTCGCAGTCGCAGGCGCAGTTGGAGTCGCAGTCAAAGTTGGAGTAGAAGTTGGAGTCGCAGTCGCGGCCAAGGTTATCGAAGGCATTGTCAACGAGGTCGATCGAATTGCCGCAGAGGTGGATGTCGACGACAGGGAGGCCGATTGCGGGCTCTTCGCAGACAACTTGCGCAGAAACGTTCGATCGTCGGAGTACTGTACCTGGAATGCAGTACCACATTTCGATTGGCCACGGCAACGACTGTGTTGAGTTCATTCTAGATGTTGCGTATCGTACACATACAGTGAAACCCGGATATAAGAGAGCGCAGGGGAAATAGAAAAATGTCTCTTATATCAGGGTTTCTCTTTTACCCGGGGTCTACTGTATGGTGGCACTGAGCACGGGAATTTAAACTAGTCTCTTTTATCCGGGTTTCTCTTATATACGGTTTTACTGTATCTGGGCAAGGTCGATCCCCCCCGGGTCGAGTCATGGGCAACCGACTATAACCCTACTGTAACCGAAAATTGCGTCAATCAAAAAGTAATATAAATGGTGCCAAATAGTAAAAGTCTGCTTACTGCTCCGTTCCTCGTCCATCAATCGACGGAAATCCGCCAAACTTTGACTGAGCAGCTCCAGGTAATAGCTTGCAAGCTAAAACGTCATTCGTTTGGAAACAAAGTAGGCAATACAGTACATTTAGTGGCTAAGTTACATATAATACCGTACCCCTTCTTAGTGCATATGTTGAATGAAGTCTACGGTAGGTCCAGCAGCGATAAACAATGCGCGATATGCAAACCATTCTCAACGCGTCAGAGCACCAAATAAAGCATGGCTAATTAGGTATCCCATAGATCACCTAGTCAGGATCATTGACTATAGAAAAACGCTCGGTGCTCATACTGACCACTCAAATTGTCCACTGAAAGTGGAACAGTAAGTGTGATATAAACTGACGATCTCGACGGCGTCTCACCGCACAAGTTTCTACTGCAGAGACCAAAAACCAAGGTCCTACTTTGAACGCGAAGTCAGAGTCGAACTCGCAGTCGGAGTCAGAGTCGCAGTCAAGGACGCTGTCAGAGAGGCAGTCATTAACGCAGTAAAAGTCGCAGTCAGATTCGCAATCGCAGTCGCAGTCGCAGAACACCTCGCGGGCAAGATAATCGCGGACGAAGTCGACGCGATCGGCTGACTTGTCGAAGAGGTGGACGTGGCCGACGGAGATCAGCGCCGACTGCGTCTCCGCCGACGACTTGTGCAAGAACGTTCGGTCGTTGGAGTATTCCATCTGAAATGCAGTACTACATGATTATCGGCTACGTCAATGGCTGTGTGAGTTCATTCCAAATGCTGAGCATCGTATATATATAGCATAAACATCGGTAACGATACTCCGCATTACGCTGTGCAGGTAATATGTATCGTCAAAATGTTTCTATTAGAAACACGAAATCGAAGTTTTGGTCTTGCAAGATAAGGTTCAAGCCAGGCGCGGCGCGAGAAATCGAAGGTTGGGGGGGGGGGAGAATCCAAAGGACGGGTGGGGGCATACCTGGGCAAGGTTGACCCTCAGGTCAAGTCGTGGGCAACCTACTGTAACGCTACCGTAACCCAAAATTGCGCCAATTCAAATAGTACTTAAAATTTCGCCCACTAGTCTGCTAAAATAACTTACGAGCATGCCAAAACCTCATTTTATCTAGTATACATTTTCGAAAAACCCTGTGCCGCGTGACGGGCACTGGGCATTTTTCAGCCCCAAGTCGTGTGGTGGGCACGACTTTAACGACCTTGCCCAGGTATGGGTGGGGGACTCACCTCGTCCCCCTGGCGCCGTGCCTGGTTCAAGCACGAAATTCGACTAGTGTGCAGCCGGTAACTGCTAGGTTGCTTAGGAAACCGAGCTGATACCTAGTAACCGATCCATGCGTCGTCCAATCAACCTCAGTCCCTACCCCAGGCGCGGCGTCCAAATCCAAAAGACGCGGGAGGGGGGAATCCCCCGTCTCTCGGATTTTCCCCCAACAATTGTGAAAATTGTGAAGAAAATTTTGCATTCCCCCCCCCCGTCTTTTGAATTTCCACCCCAACCTTCGGTTTCTGGCGCCGCGCCTGCCCTACCCAATCCGGAAATCTTGCAATATCACATCTATAATTTAAAATCAAAAAATCGACACACCGGCGGATTGATTGACGAAGTGTTGAACTGGAAGAGTTTGGCTCCAAAACCTAAAAAGAAGAGTTTGTCAAGGAATGGATAGACTTCTATACAGAATGTCAAAAATTGTAATTCTCCAAAAACAATGAAACAATACAGACTTCGCATTTGAAATTTTAAAATATTGACTGAATGAATTGAACATTTCGGTTCCAGACCAATCTTGTTCGAATATTTCGCTGTTTCTCAATGGAAAATCCAAAATATCGAGGAATAAACGTGTAGTGTCAGGATTGCCGAAAAGTTCGTTCTTCGTTTTTGAATAAAAATGAATTGGTCAATAACAAAGTAAGCAGTATATAGATCGCAAGACAAGGCCGAAGGGTTCTCCACAGTTACCTCCTTAATCACCATAGGTGTAACCATACCTGTAACCGGGGGGGGGTCTAGGGGGGGTGGGG
>JAQGAX010000323.1:0-18267 GCA_034698105.1 Plectus exinocaudatus | reverse complement strand
CCCCCCCCCCCCACTTTCGGCCGACGCCCCCCCCCCAGTTTTCGGCCGCCAAAAACAAGAGAGAAGGGTCCCCTCTTATCATTTTTTGAAGGCGCCCCCCCACTTGGCCTCCACGCCCCCCCCCCAGTTGGTCGGGTCTGCGCACGCCCCTGGTTTCTGTGAATAAAAATGGACCTTCCTCCGTCAGGCCAGCTACCCCATCGCTGCCTTGAACCAGCAAAAAATAGCCTGACCGCCTCCGCCGACAACGACCCGCGCATAATATGATGGCAGAACGGCAAGATGAAAAGTGACAGCCGACCAACAGCCGCGGTGAAAAATGAGTGAATGTGGACTGGACTGCCGGTCGGCTGTGTACCTGAACCGGGAGCTCGTGGATATTGATTTCTTTGGTTGTGTTTGTGCACTCAGCGCACTTACTGTATTCATTATTTCTAGAGCTAAAAATAGCAGAGCACAGGCTATTTGATGCACTAGGTTGTGAAATTTTGCAGTATTGGCTGGAGGCTGGAGGCAAATCTGAAAAATCTCAAGAATTCTTAAAAATAAAATGTAACCTCGCTTTCGAATACCTTTGTTACTTCGCACTTCCAATCTCTTGCATTATGACGTGGGCGTGCGAATTGGGTACGAAAAGGGGTATTGCGAATGTGTCATATCGCGCAATGAGGGATCACCTGAGAATAATGGCGATGGACATCCCGATTTGCTTTCACGCACTAGACGCAGGGCCGTGCCATCGTTGGAGTCATTGAAGTCATGGCTCCAATGCACAGGGCCGCGCGTAGTATAAGAGGGGGCGTCAAGGGGGTGCCAAAGGGCTCCGAAATTCAACGAGGGGGCGCCGAACGGGCGTCTATGGGCGCCGTAGCTCCAGAGCGCAATGATCCCATGGCACGGCCCTGAATAGACGCCTCATGTTCGATGGTCTAGAACAATTGAAAGCACCTTCTACATCCTAAAAAAAGCATCCCACCCCAATACCGCAACAATCACCACACCCTCTTGCCCCCATCACTCATTATTCGCATTCGCCACGCCCTCTTGCCCCCATCGCTCATTTTACACCGCAGCTGTTGGTCGGATGTTACTCGTCATCTTGCTATTCTGCCGTCATATGCAGCGCGAGACGTCCTCAGCGGGGGCCGTCGGTCGGTCGAATCTATTCTCGGCAGATCCAAAGGCGACTTGTTAGGTCGTAGCGGCCATGTACATACTATTTAACGCCTTCAAAGGATCCGAGAGGCCTTGTTACATATAAAAATGTATAACGCTGTTACATAGTACTGCTTACGATAGGCATACGTTACTCGAGGGGAAGTTAGAAACGTTCAAAATAACGCTACGCGATATGTAAGCAGCATCAATGCATTACTGTATATTTTTCAGACCTTATTTTCCTGTTTGGGTATCTATATGATCGTTTCTCTTCAACGTCGATTGTTAAAGGGCATCTACTTTCGATAGATTTGCGATGAATTCAATTATCATCGTCGATAAATCATATGCTTAATTGTAGAAAGTGCAGCTCAGTGGCGTGCGCAGATTTTACAAACGGGGGGAGTCAAACAACGGTAAGGAAACCGAAAAATTTATTTCCTTTTTCAAGGCGAACGAAAATCAAAACCGACGGAGGGAGCCTCAAAAGTGGAGGAACATGTGTGACTTTTGATACAATAGCGATACCGATAGCAAGCATACGAGACGTATCCCGGTTTCGCTATTGTATTGGGTGCGAGATTCCTGGGAGTTTGTGAGACTTTTCCCGGTACAGTTACAGGTCCACCGTCGATCCATCTGTTCCCCACGTCACTACCAGTCGTTCGTTTAGTAATTCTAATGCTTTCGCGCAGCGTTGCGGTGCACAGAGCGTTGGGGCCATATGGAACACGTGCGCGCTGCCAGAGAACTAACTGACATAAATACCCGGGAAGGCGTCTCCCGGCCGAACAGTAATCGGTGTTGATGGATGCACGCTTACGATCGACGACCGGATTTGACTACGTTCTCTTCCTCTGCTTTCAGAGTCGCTCGCCCTTACGGTATATTCGTCTTCTCTCTCCCGTCGTTCTCGATTCGGCGACCAAGCAGTAACATCACTCTCACCAGTGGTAGATTGGGTTCTGTCCCTCCGAATCTGCTTCAACTATTGTAAGTTATATCAGATTTTTGAAGTTTTTAATTGAAATGGTCCAGGTGAATATGCTTTAGTGAGACAATAATAAATTTTTGGGGGCGTTTTGATCGAGCTCGAAAGCTCGAATTTTGTTCACCATGCATTGCACTGGATCGTCTTTTGCTTTAACATTGTTTAGTTTTGGCGTTCATTTGTGTTGCTACGATACGAGATTTATCGTACTAATCATATCGATCTAATCAGGGGCGTGCGCAGACCCGACCAACTGGGGGGGGGCGTGGAGGCCAAGTGGGGGGCGTCTTCAAAAAATGACAAGGGGGGACCCTTCTCTCTTGTTTTTGGCGGCCGAAAACTGGGGGGGGGGCGTCAGCCGAAATTGGGGGGGCGTACGCCCCCCAAAAACCCCCTGCGCACGCCCCTGGATCTAATCGAAGAAAAATTTTTTCGTATCATATCGAATTGTTCTTTTCTCATACCTATTTTCTCGTCGTACTGTTCATTTCTCGAACCTCAACTTATCATGCTGCACTTAAAAGCATCAATCATGTTTTTGAAAAGACAGACATTGTGTCATTCAGTTATTTGATGGTTGATACAACGCTTGCTGATTTGACGTAGCAAAAAGTGGCAATCACCAATTACCAAGTTGTTTTATGGGTCAATCGAGCCTGTCGCTTCTCATTTTGAACAGATGGGTACCTAGCGTTTTAGTAATCGCGTCGCTCGCACACAGTACTTATAAGGCGAACCATACTAATCGAATCGTCCATTTCTCGAACCGAATTCATCGTATCGTATCGCATCGTCTTTACCGTCGAATTTTATACTGCGGCAACATTAGCGTTAATATTAGCGTTTTCTTAAATTTATTTACTATCTCCCATCAACCCTGCAGAAATGCCGAGCTCTGTTCTTTTGGCTCAGAATCACGGCCGCTTCAGTTATTGAACTATCAGCATACAGCAATTTTAAATGGTAATATGGTTGTTATGCAATTTGCTAACTGATTACTGTATTTCAGTGCAAATCTGATATGGAGGCTCCGAGTAAAGAGCCCATCGTTGAAAGTTTGAACAAAAAACATGGTAAATTGCTGGCCATAGCAGCTTGCCGCGTTAATTTCATTAACGTGCCTTTACGTCTGTCTTCAGAGGGACAGCAGCAAAATTGCAGTCGACTTCCGGTCGAGCAGCAAACTTACAAATGCGCAAATCATCCTGACCAAGCCTCTGGTAGTTGTTAGTTGTATAGTGCACAGGTTTTCGATGAAAGTTGACCTGCTGATTCAGACAACATCAATGAACTTCCTGATGAGAAACTAACTGCCAAGACAACGTACATACCGCCGGGTACTGTCGGTGAGGAAAATTTTTCAGAGATTGTTGAAATAGGCGACCGATTTAATCATGACAGTGGGGGTATCTCCCTCCATTGAATATGCATTGTAAGGGACATTTATGAGTTCAGTGCAGTACAAGAGGTGCTCACCGGTCGAGATCAAGAATTCGCCCTTTCCATACCTCTCCGCTTAATGTCGTCATAATGTCTGCTGATTTCAGTGTGCAGTATGTCTCACTTCAGACAAGCGTCACGTGACTATTATCAGCAATTATGTAAGCTATTTTGTGGTCGGATTATGAAATTGTTCATAAAAAATAGAACAGAAACATTATGAACTTTTCCAAAACGCGATGCTACAGTACGAATCAAGTGATACTTGCCCAATAACGTTTCTGAATGGGAACGTATTCCATTAATCACTGTCAAATGTTTCCGTAATTTGTCAGCTTCCCACTGCTTCCCTTTGTTGAGTGAAAATAATACTGTAGTTGGTCTCGATTGCTTGAAGCTAAATATACTCAGGATCCCTTTTGCATCGCAGGCAAAATTCTGCTTGCTCAGCGCCTCAGGCAAATATTTTGCATACTACCGGTACATTTTGCGGTCCCCGGGGTCCTCAGAAGCCGAAGACCGAAGATCTTAGCCTCTTCAACTTTTATCCGATACTGATATTGCAGTGGAACAAAGACGTTGCGAAGAAGAAAATGATGCAAATCGAAGACGAGTGGAAGAAATTACTGGCAACAGTGAGCAACTGAAGCAATTAGGAACCTAGCGAACGATCTCCGATGAACACTCGTAAAAGCATGGTGGTGAAAGTAAATTTCAGTTGATTTTACCTGACTTTGCGCGTCAGCTTACAAAGCGCTGTTTCAAATTTTCATTATATATTCACCTAAATGTCGATACTCGTAAATTTCTGCAAAGGCACGAATAAAATCAATAATTTATACACGGTAACTGCCTACCTCTTCACATAACTTTGCGCGATCGACCTAGTCTGTCAGAAAAATTCTAAGGATCTGACGTAGTTTTAGCTATGGAAGGCGGGCAACTTACTTGACAACATCTACTGCATTTTTGGCGTGATGGAATATTTTGGTGAAAGAAACGTTCAGCGAAGACAAGTGGCGAAATTTTTTTTGGCGATTTTTTGAATTCGCGCCGAAATCCCAACACGAAGGTACCCCCCCCCGTTACAAGTATGATGACGATGCAATATTACAGCGCTTAAGAAGGCACTAGACAGTCTTTGCTGATATGCATAAAGTGCGATTATACTTGCGATTGCTCTCGACAGACTAGCCGAGGGTTGCTTGATAAAAAGTATTGCATTTGCCAACCAAGAGATTTTACAGTGCTTGATATAACGAGTTGATCAGCAAATAAAACATCATTCAGCACTTACGTAAAGAAGCACAAATGATCAGTTGAACATGGACCAGCAAAATGAACCCTCCAATGACATTTACGCTGCGGTACAAGCTACAGTTTCAAAAATGTCTCATGAAGAACTTGCGAAAATTATGGAACCAATAAATTCTGGGATTCTAGAAAGGAACACCCTTCTTCATCTAAAGAGCTTAAATGGTGAAGAGCTGCAAATTCATGTGCAAGAATTTCTCGAAATTGTGCAACATGGGGGAAGGGAATTCAATTTGACCAGGAGAGAGTCAAGAAGGGAATCCAATTCGACCAGCAGTGGCTACTATGCAAATATTTCATCGTCCAAAACTTGGAAATGGATTTTGCCTGTCTTTGCAATTCTGCTACTTATTGGTATTGCGATTATTTGCACAGTTATAATTCTAGAGCGTCAAAATTCCACTGAACATGAAAATCGGAAGGAATTCGGCAACTTTTCATTCATGGTGGCGTCTAGTGGTACTGGATTCGTGCCGTTTCCCTTCACTAACTCTCATTCTGATGATTTCTATGGAAATTTCTTATTCGTTAGTTCTTTAAATAGCTTTATAGTCGGATCGCGAAGGGAAATTATGCGAAATAGTAGCTTGACAAAATTGCACCTTTTTGCACTGAATGAAACAACCTTGGTAACGGGAGACATAAATTTATCAAAGTCATCATTCCTGACTCAGGCAGAAACGTGCCTTGTTTTATCTTATGATACAGTAAACACGCCTAGCTTTTGCTGCAGAACAGGAAAAAACAATCAAACAAGACCAGAAATTTATTGTTTTGCGCCAGATAGCAATGGAACGATGGTGGAGTCAAAAACTAATCTTGACCCTCTAGGAAACTCGCAGTTGCTAATTATGGACTGGATTTTTACTGATCGACTTCAACTTGTCTATTTGGTGTCCTATGGCAACTTAATTTTTCTCCTTATCCACCCTGATCTTCTCATTACTCTTTCAGCTTTCAAAATGCTGCCAGGAAACGATTATCACTTGAATGAAAACATATTCTTTTTGCATGCGAGTAAACTTAATCATGGAGACTTTTCATTCAGTATGACATGGTATTCAATTGTCAATGAGTCTCCGGAGTACTTTGCATGTTCTTACCAGCTGGATGTGAGCAACAAAACCGTGAATCCCACTGAATGCACTACACTGCATGGGTTAGCCAACACAATTAATAACATATCCGGTAGTGCTTCTGATCAGTATAATGTCACATATGTGTTTCCTGCTACATGTTTTAACACGGAAGAAATCTGGCTCGTTATTGTTATTCCCAGAGCCGATGTCAGTCATGAACAAGAGTTAGTCGTCATGGCGTACGCCATAGCTTACGACTCAGTCGGCTCTTATATAGGCCATGACCACGTTTATCGCAATTCAAGTGAAACCGGAAATTTTTATAGTACAATAGTTTTATATCGTCAAACAATTTTCAATCTTCTTCCTGGTTCAGTAAATATTACTGTTGCGCGGCAACCTTACTCCTTCTATGAGTTTGTTGCTAATATTTGCATTAAACACAAATCTGAATGCAGTGATGTCACGTTTGATCTTTCTTCGAATATGAACTTCCACGGATATGGATAATGGCCCGTAATATTGAACTTAGCAAAAAAATCTAGTACATGTTGTACTCGCATCGCACGCTGCTGCAGACGTTGAAAAAGATTACATGCAGATATATTATATGACTTAAAACATATGCAATATAGGAATATACAGTATGATTCATAGTATTTGAAATGGATTCACTGCCACTGTCGCTAAGGTGCCGAGTAAATTTTTTACATTTTCAAGAAGCACTGTTTTAGATCTGTCCTTAATCCCAAAAATTGCGTATTGCTTTAATGCTTAACAAGGCTATTATATAAAGCTAACTGGCTTGAGGGTTCAAAAATTATTCTTATGCATTCTAGGGAGACGTCAGAGAAACAGAATTTTAGGCTATACTGAGCAATAATGTTCAGAAACGCTGCGTCGTTCTGGGACACGGTAACGAAGATAGAATCAGAGCTTGCGACCATCATTCCAACGTTGAATTTGTTACTGATTTGAGGAACATTGCTCAAGTCAACGTCAACATTTCCAAGCTGTTTCCCTGAGGTATCTAGAACATAGCAGGTGAAATGTCCGTAACTGAGTGACCCATAAGGTTGGCATAGTAACCATATCTTTGTTTCTCCATGCCCAGGTCTCAAATAGGATGCGCGAAAGAAGGGCGTGCCAGGCCAATTTATTCCATTCAAAGAGGAATTCAAAATCGTGAAATATTGGTAAACGCGTTCCATTAATATGCAGTTATTTTCCGTCAGAACGGTTTTATTGTCGTTCAAGAAATAAGTGCAAATTTGAATGGTTTGATTAGCCGAATCGGCGACAAGAAGCATAAAGACGGTATCATAGTCCTGAACTGAAACAGCCGGTACTATAGAGTAGCTGAGATTTTTTTCCATTTTGGAACAACTTATGCTCATTATGCGAGTTTCCGCATCGGAAACTATGATGAGTTTGCCAACCATATTGTCACCTGACAGTGACACTTCACCATAATTACTCGATTTACTATTGAAAATCCAAGCAAACCAGAATAATTCATTTCGGATTTCATAAATGTTAATTATCTGGATGGCAAGTGGATATGTTTCGGGAACAAAAGCAATAAGTGTGTTTCCAGAAAAATTAAAGTAAGGTTCTGTTAATGAAGTTTTATCCAGAAAGCAGGTACATGCCATCATTGCGTTGCTGTCACGCAAGGCGTATAAGTAACAGGCTTCCCAGTACCCTAAAAATTGTTCCAATACAATGACATTAAGTAAGTTCCCTAGCGTTTGTCCCAGAGGTGGGCACGGTGGTCAGCTAAGGGGAGTGATGGACCAGATTTGGGGAGGGGATCATGCCCCCTAAAAAAATTTTGACCATAAGGGGGAATGGAGATAAAAAAATTTCCCTACGTATGGATAGCGACCTAAAAAAGGAAAAGGTCGTCAAATTCCAGCCGACCAAAAACACTGTACTCCCCCTTCTACGTTAAAAAATTCTCAACCGCCCCCTAAACTTCGACCCCCTCGGGGATGGAGCCTCTAAGGGGGGACATCCCCAATCCCCCCAGCGCCCACGTCTGGTTTGTCCCGTGTCGCAGGGTCCCTTCTTTAATTAGCTTTCCCTGAGTATCAGGCTTTTGGGGAACTTGCGTACAAGTCTGATCCGTCATATAATAATCTATCGAAACCTGCGAGAAAATTCAAAACGAAGAATGCAATGTATTAATAGATCAAGGATCAAGGCTAAAGATACTCGTTAAGGTTAGGCAAAAAACTTTTTGATTCACCCTGGAAATAATTGAATTCTCTACGCGGTGGCGGTGGGAGGTACATCCTTTCCCCTCTAACCTAAGACCTCGATCGTCCACATCGTAAGTATTCGGATGACTCTGATTTTTTGATTCTGTCAATATCTGATTTTGCATCCGTTATCACTTCTATTCGTAAAAATTTAACTCACGTCATCAAACTCTATATAAACAAAAAAATTAGCCATAGTATATATTGAAACAATCTTACCAACAGAGCAGTTATTGGAATGAAGAATTCTCCGTATTATTGAGCAGCTCACATCGAATTCGATGGCGGCTGTATGGTACCCCTTCCAAAATTGATAAACTGACGAATTCTGGTTGAACAAAAAACCGTCAGGTTTATGACAAGCATCCTTTTGCGCAAGTGTCATGTCTTGCAGATGATCGTATTGTAGTATATATTGAGAAACATATAAAGTCTTAACAGCGTTTCAATTTTAGCGCAAAATTCCCGCGTTTTGCAGCTGTATTTCATTTTGTGTAAAAGTTTGCCAGTCGCATTCGAATAGCTACGATGTCTAGCTATGTCCCTCAAAATTGCGTTTGTCATCCGTTTCCAGTTGGACCCGTTATATTCAGAAAAAAAGTCAATTGAATGACCTTACATTTTGAATTTCTTCGATTGGGGAAATATGCCAAAAACTGGAAAGCGTTGGTCCCGGGTCATGTTTGTTTACCCGTTGCAAAAAACTCTTTATGCGGCTTTTTTGCAGCAGAATTTTGTTCCCGAGAAATCGAAATATCAGATAGATTTCAACGTAATCAATTTTCCTTTAACAAAGACAGTCATTTAAAATAAATTTGTTTTGATAGCTGTCCTAGAAACAAATGTAGTTTTCTTGTAACTCGGTTTTTAACATATAATTTTCAAAAATGAAACTTTTATCAACTCGGTTAGTTTTACGTTGTTCATTTGCTCGTTCGCAAATAAAATTGAAACGCTCCTCGTTGGTGTGTCCCTCAAAAGTAGCATTGAAAAATTCGATCTTTGGCGAAGTTGGTTCGAAATCATGATGAAGCCAGAGAAAGAATATAGAAGCACACAGAACACCGAAAAATACGCCAAATAGAAAGATCAGCAGAAAAGCTAACATTCTCTTGAATTTTTTCATAGTTTGATTATATGCAGTCTGATTACCGATAGATGTTTCTGACGTTGCTGCATTAGCAGTTACAGCTGCATCAGTGTTATCAATTAATGAATATTGATACAAAATTGAAAGAGTATCATATTCGTTGGACCATATGTTATGAACGATCAGCAAAAAGTCAGCGACAGAAATTGGAGCATTATGGTCGCTGCCCGATGAAATATCCTTCAGGTATAAAGTCGAACTCTTCTCCCAAGTTCCTCGCAAAATTGGAATTAAAAGTTGCTTTCTCTCTTCTTCCTTATACCCCGAAAGAATGTTGGTAGCTCTTTCTACAACAAAGTCTGGTGCAACGTAAGTATATTCCGCTGTGGTTGCGTTGGCCTGCACGTAATCAGCAATGCTTTCATAATGATTAGGGTGCTTTATTCGCCCTGCTTCTATTATTCTGAGCAGTTCGTGAACCGAAATTGTCACCACTTCTTCATCTAAACGTAGTCTTAGTACAGTATGATCTTCGAGTAGGCCGCTTTGGATAGGCGCCATTATATCAGCAAATTCTTCGCTGGATATTCGCGAAAGCATTGCTCGCACAGTTTCTCCGATACAAAGATCATAGATTGCCTCACTTTGCAAGTCCATTTCAAGTTAGGAATTCTCTTACTTTAGACTTTTATTCCCTTTATTCTTCGCAATGAGACACGAGATTGAACCTCAAATCGGCCTTGAGGTGTATTATACACCTCGAAATGCCCCAAAAACCCAAATCTATCTTGCACAAATTTCCAAAATATAATAAGACTATCACTTTTTTCGATTTTAAATACCTCGAGATTTATATGCGATCCTCCTCGAGGTATAACTACAAATTCGTCACCGACAGTGTCCATGCACGTCTGGCTGCAATGCAATTTTACTTCGTCGAATTGAAGTTGAACCGTTGGGCAAACGTTTGCTATGCAAATAAATCATTTGAGAGCGACTTGCTTTTATCAACTTGCCTGGGTGTCAATAGCAATTGTAATTCCACTCTTCGACTTCGGGTAACTCTTTTGTGACTATCGTGCCATATACAATGGGCATTGAGTAGAATTTGTTAGGGGTCTGGTACTTTTTTAGGATATGGGGTATGAGAGTTATGGGTAAATCCCATTAAGTAATCCTAGTACGACAGAACTTTGCAGGGAATTTCCCACGGATTCCTCCGGAGAAGACCTGTGACAAACGCGTGTCACTGTGACGTCATAGCATAGGTGTAACGGGTGCCCGAGGCCAGGGGGGTCTGGACCTTCTCGGGGGGGGGGGGTACGATACCTTCGTCTCGGGATTTCCACGGTAATTCAAAAAAATCGCCAAAAATTTTTTCGCCACTACGTGGCGAAAATGTTTTCTGGATTTTCTCCTTGGGGGGGTCCGACCCCCCTGGACCCCCCCCCCGGTTACACCTATGCGTCATAGCCATGTTTTACCACAAGAGGGTGGGGGATTGTCCTGGTCGGTTGCAATATGACGGAAGCGTAATGGGACGGAGGAGGATGTTAGAAAAGTCTAAAACAGCATAATGTTATTTACGGACGGCGCCTTTTCAAGTCGCTTTTAATTAAAATTAAAACATTTGTAATTGCACAGTCTCCACTCATAGTATTGGACATCTTTAGACGGCCATTTCGTAAGCCGTCCGTCTTATGCATTTCCTGCTTTGTCCCAAGCAGACCTACTCAACGTAAAGTGCGCGTAAAAGTACATGCACGCCTCGCTTAAGCTGTGAGTCGTTATCAAACACGTTGGCGCTTCAATCCGCTTGTAACAATTGTTTCGCCATCGTTTGTGCTCATAACAAGACGCCCCTTTTGGGGCGTTTGGGGCGTCTCACAAACAAAACTGTATGGAAGAGAACCATTATTTTAGAATCGAAACCGAAAGATTTCCTGTTCCGTTACACCAATAGTGTTGAGGGGTCCCGAGACCAAAAGTCTGTTGGATCCAGTGTTTGCGCGGTACTTTACTTTTTACTTTACCGAGTTTTCGAATATTATTTTACTTTACTTTTACTGAGTTTTTGAGAAATTTACCGATTGAAAAACTCGGTAAACTCGGTAAAACTCAGCAAAATATTACTTCAATTTGAAAGCAGAAAGAGATGGAAATGAAAATTTTTCACGAGAAAATAACAGCCGTTACTGAACAATGCGTACAAAAAAATTTCTGGAATGATTCTTGATTCCGCAAGGTGTTAAAGATGGGCTGAATTGCCCAGACCAAAAGTGTCGAACGGTTACCGAAGTAAACGGATATTACTTTTGAACAGGGTCGCATCATAGGAGAGGCACACGAGGCACTTGTCTCGGGTAACTGATCCAGCGTTATATTAGATGAGCCCCCGCAGGGTATTTTTTCAGTAACAGAGGGGTCCAAGAGTTTGATGCGCCTCTAGCCAAGCTCGGTTGTGTCTTGGACTCACAATAGCCATAATGAAATGCTTTGATGAAACGCGAGCGATATTTGCAAAAATAATTTACGTTAATTTCGGTAACCGTTGGACGACGCACTGAACATATTTGTACATGGACATGGATCGGCAGTCAGAATTATTGATTAAACTATTTGTACATGGACATGGATCGGCAGTCAGATCGGCAGATTAAACATATTTGTACATGGACATGGATCGGCAGTCAGAATTATTGATTAAACTTTTGGCGGTTGATGACCCCAAACAATACCATACCCAATAATATGCAATGCCTAGATATACAGTAAATGTTGTCATCGTGAAGTGGCGACCAACCAAATACTCAAAGGTATTTCCACTCTCGGTTACCTGGACCCGTGGGATGTATACCCCACACGCCGGCGCCCAGGGTTGGTGTTGGCACCACTCCGAATAGGGGGCACAATTTTTTACTCTTTGGGGATCAGTTCAAACGCATTTTAAGTTGATGGTTGATCAAAAAATTAATGGAAAAATTAAATTGAAATTTCATCAGACATCGCCTGCTTACGTATTGTTAGTGTATTATAACGCAGAGATGGACGGTGGGGATGGTGTGAACGTAATTAATGCTCCAAAATGAGCTTCTTTATTAGTTTTAATAGAAAACATACTTTTAAGAATGTTTAATTTTACCGAGTTTTATCGAGTTTGCCGAGTTTTTTTTTAGGTAACTTTACCAAGTTTCAAATTTAGAAATTCGATTGCCGATTACTTTACCGAGTTTTCCAAAAAACTCGGTTACCGATTTTTTACCTTACCGAGTTTCTTTGCCTTTACCGCGCAAACACTGGTTGGATCCTACGGTAGAAAATTTGCATATTGCTGGCCTCGTAGGCGATTTTTTTTGTGGGCGATGCCTTTGAGCTCTAAATCCTCTGAACATACGCGAACAATGCAGTCTGATTTATGCATAAACGAACGGAAATGCGTTAAAGGTAACGCCCGGGGCGTGCGATTGATCACTTTGATCAAGAGAGCTAATTTCAGCATCAAAAACTAACATGTATTGCGACACTAAACATCATCATCAAGCGCACCAATCCGTAGATTCGTAGAGCAAATCTGACGTAAATTTGCATGAATCCAGAGATCAATGTATTATGAAAAATTATTCACACCAAAATGAATGGAAATGCAAAAGTGGTAACAAGCGCACCATAATAAAACTGGTCCTGACAGAGATTTGTGTTTAATGAACATGCGAAAAACTGCGCTTTGAATATTTATTCAAAATCCGGAATAGTAATGAGCGCGCAAACCACAACATATATACAATAAGCAAGCAAGTTGTATCATTTGGTTTGGTAGGAAACTTGATTTCGAGAAAGTACAGTTGTCTTCAAGAAGCGGGACGTCGAACTTTCAGGCTGTAAGTCCACATGTCAGCTTTTTGTCCAATGTTAAAATTGAAAATTGGAAACGGATGTGGATCTAAAAATTTCAGAAAACCAATTTACGCGAGAAGAAGTACGCAAAATGTTCTTTTATCTTATTGCGTTGTCAATGGTGACGATGGCCTTCTCGGCAACTGCACCCACTTGGGACTGCTCGGCTGCACTCGATGGAATCTACGAATGCCTTGAACAACCATCGCAGAACAAGACCATGGTGACTTTTAACAAACAATGGGCAATTTACAGCATAAAACCTCTGACTACTACATTAACGAAATTAAAAGCGTCTGGTTGCATCATAGCATCTGCGTGGAAGGATATTCAGGTTTGGCTCAAGATTGAATTTAGGGAAACATACAGGGTATCCAACGATTACCACACCTTTTCGTTTGCTTATATCTTGGCTCGTTTGCAGCGGATTTGAGTGCGGTTTGTTGCATTAATAAGAGGGCTCCTATGAGTTTTTTCTTTAAAAAAATGATCAAAATCGGATCAAAATTGATGATTCGGCAACACGTTGAAAAAAATGTTCATTTATGCGCGAAATATAGGGTCAATTATCGATTCGCGCTCGTGATATGCGATAGTGTGAATGCAATGCGATCGTGAAACGATATAGAGTTTGAATAGGGCGCTTTGGGGGCCAGCCGGGAGAGTCAGCGAATACCGTATACCGTAGGGAGACGGGCGTATCGTCCGTCGCGCTTGTTATTTACTTTAAACATGAGCGTAAGACGAGGGCGTTACCGGACCAATAGCTTAGTGGTAGAGCATTCGCTCGCCGAGCGAATGGTTGCGGGTTCAAGCTCCATCGGGCTCGGTACGCTTTTGCTCTTCGACTATATAAGCTTATCAAACTTTCCTCTACGTCCAAAGCATTGGTGCCTGGGTATCAGGCATGAGTCAATTCAGACGCTGTCCCATTCTCCGGTTTCCGCTTACTTTCATTGAAGGGCAGATGATGAGCGTGCTCCGTCTACTGTACATTGGGCCGGTAACACAATCGTTACTTAGCAGTTGCGATATCGTAAGTGTAATATTTACGTGTAATAATATTACACTTACGATATCGTAAGTGCTAAGTAACGATTGTGTTACCGGTCCATTATGCCTCACACGTGGGCATGGGGATACTGCGGTATGCGTAAATGGTTACTTTGGAGTATCTTTCTTGAACGATGATCGTTCTAGGTGCAAATTTTAGGAAAGCATCGTCTTATGTCGCAGTATTTCGCTGGGTTGCAATAATAGTGGTAGTGTCCCTATATTTGAAACTACACTATGTCTTTCACACTTTACCTTATTCAGGCATGGTTGAAACATCTCAAGCCTCCTGCGCCATTGGCCACAATCTATAATAAACTTACACCAGCGCAGAAGACGGCTCTTCAGAATTATGCGAGTAAGCCGTATACTGAAGCACTCTGGAAAAAGGCGGACGCAGTATATACGATCATCGATAAAAAAGTAGCCAATCTTACGAAAACTCAGCAGACGGCAATCAAAAATTGGGACGAAGCCTACTGGGGAGCCTGCGGATGGGGCTACTACTATTACGAATCCAGTTCTTAGGAGTTAGAAAAGCCATTAAACTAGAGGAGACCAGCAAGCAGTGCTGCAATTGTAACAGTGACTAAAATTTTTTACTTTATAATCATTTTCGTAACAGTAGAATTACAAAACTAATACTAAATTTCAGCCATAACTATTACAATTGTTACAAAAACGTTTCTGATCCAACTAAAATTTATTTCGTAAGAATTAAAATTAAAATTCAATATATAGATAAGCGATTCTTTGTGATTTCCCTGCCCGTACTATGCTACAACATATTACAGAAAAGAGAAGTTTCGACTTTTGACGGAGATCAGCTGATAAATTTTTAACATTATAAGGCAATTTCCATTTGCTTTTGACTAAAAATGCAACAGTTTTTACTTGCAAAGCTATAAAACCTGCAAAATTTGGGTGCGGCGCTAAAATGACGGACTTGCTTAATTTATGCATCAAATGACGCAGGTCATTGACCTATTAACCTATAGAACAGTGCAGTATAATTGATAGAACCAGCATACACGAGTAATAACAGAATTTTTCCGATTTTCCTGCATTTTCTTGTATTCGGCTTTTACTATAATTGCAGTGCTAACTAAAAAATTATTATTCAATTATTGCAAAGCTACGCGAAAACAAATAGCTTTATAAAAACGAGCGCTCCTCCGTGCGGTTACTCGGTCAGAGAGTAGATCAGTCCATGCCTTCCAATCCATAATGCTCAAAAACTAGCCTGCTGATATTGAACTGATCGAAAATAGCTAGACTTTCGACACGGGCCTTAGGATACGAAACTTTTAATACGGCATCGATACCGAGCCATTCGAGACTAGTTTCGGTATCGGCATCGCATTGGACACGACATTTCAGGAATTTGTGAGAGTCGAGAGGATAATTTCGTTTACAAGTTTAAAGACCGGCGCGAAGGAACTTTCGTTATTAGGAAGTTATTTTCTTTCGCGTATTTTTGCGACAGCGTTAAAGGCCCTTGTGCGTTTAAGAGGAGTTTGAGGATGCAGCGACAAACAATAGACTCGTCAACCTAGCTCTAATTGGCCTCTGGGACGTTGCCTTGGTCAGTAGTTCGGAATCACCCCTGATTAGTGATCAGGGAGACCCAGTTTATGCTCGGATACTGTAGGCGACGGGTTTCTCCTTCTCTGCTGCCTTCGGCCTTTGCTGGGGTGATCAGGCCCAGCGCCGGTAAGATGAGAGTCCTAGAACTGTCGCTCTGACGAGGTGTGCGAACACAGACTTCCTTACACCTTTTATTCCCAACAAATACGGTAATACAACAGTTGGAGACACACGCTCAACAACTCACACTCTCTTTCTCATCCACTTCTCCTCCCTTTCTACTCCTCCGTTACGACATTAACTCTCCCTATATAGCGGGCTTTCCCTTTTATCTTGACCGCTCCTTTCATGCGGAACCAGTTAACAATTCAATGGCATTGTCCCTATTTATAAAGAGTCCCTTAAACAATAAAGGCTCTTTTATACACAAACAGATTATAGGAAAATATACATTGAATTGAATAACAAGAGAGGAGTCGTGTGTAGTCATAATTACACAACGATTATAAGTAAATCATCTATAACCGTTATGACTCCTCTCTAAATATAACTTCCGAGGCAGCATCGGTTTACCGTAGGACAATGTGACAACGGCATCCATGACACAATCACCTTTGCGACGTGACCTCGGAAGGTTGCTCTTCTCGTATGTTTTGTGTGCTGTCTCAACTCTCCCTCGCCCTGCTGTTGTCAGCGCTGCTCACGCGCGGCGCTGTCATCCTATCGCTGATTGGTCGTTTTTACCACCCTTAGTCCGTTTTTGACTGACAACCTGTCATACCTTGTGCGCCATACAACCCTAAGGTCGCTTAAACGCACAAGGGCCTTTAAGCCGCAATTATACTCCGTGATCCTCTTCTCTGCCGTCCATAAAAACAGCCCAAATATTGATTTCCCATCGGCTACGCAAAGCATAGAAAAGCCGTGAAGAGGACAATGGGCCGGTAACACAATCGTTTCGCAAACTGTCCGTAAGTTAATACAGGGTAAACTAAAAAAAAAGTCAGGGCCGGTTTTAGCGACACCCGGAGACGTGGGCGAAATGAATTCCCTGAGGGTATGTCCTTACTGTAAGATTTTTTGGGCGGCGTTTGACCACCCAGGTTGACTGGCTTTCGTGGTGGGACCCGAAAATGTGCTTAAAAATGGGGCTTTTTTGGGACCCTCGTAGACGGCTTATTGTAAAGAGGGGAATAGTGTGTTTGGGCTGACTTTTTGCACATCGCTTGCATAAAACTTTGGGAATCTTTTTCCAAAAAATCACGCCGATCGGTTGCCATCTGCGCGTGTGGTGAGCTTCCAAAGTTTTTTGGTCCTGAAATTTTCTTGTGATGGTTGCGCGCGATCGATTGCCATTGTTTTCCTAGTGGGTTTTTTTGAATGCCAACAACAGTTTAGGTTATTGGTTATAAACACGGACTATCCAACAAACATCGATATAGTCAATTTTCAGAATTTTCAATGTTTTCTTCAGGACCACCCACGATGTTGATGAAATGTCAATGATTGATTTTGCCATTAAAGAGTGTCGGTGCGCAAGCCGATTAAGTTTAAAATGTTATGGGCATGTTGTCACACAAATTCGCAACAGTTTTCCGCAAAAATTACAGATCACAGTGTTTGACCACCCACGGCGTTTTTAATGAGCGCCATTGACAGCTGAGACGCATATCTGACACTCTCAGTGGGGACCATTGTTTCACTCCTGTCATATCACTCTCAGTACGTGCCAGGGGACCATCGGCTTCAGATCATAAAGTTGATGAAATTCGATGAAATTTTATACACTTATATCCGGCTTATGGATTGCATATTTGACCAAAATTTCTTTGCAATCGGACCAGTCTCAGCCAATCGGCGTTTATTCGAGACTTTCGTAATAAGCGTATAAGTAGCTTTTTATAAGTAGCTTACCATTAGGGGCGTAAATGGTTAAAATTTTAGGCCGATTAATTTAGTTTGAAGTATTGTTTTATGGTCGCTACCAAATCGGTGCGAAAAAAATCAAAAATTGTCCTTTGCGCGGAATTTTTTCCCTCCACAATAGGAAGACCTACAGACCTGGGGTTGGTGGCGTTGAAATCTTCATTCCTCCAGCTACCTATGATATTTTTTATTTTTCTGTTGACCCCCGGACCGACCTTACTGCAGCTTTCGGTGGATTGTCTCATATTATCCTCATACTCCGTGGTCATGTTTGCTCCACTGAGCACCCAAATTTTCAAAACAAAGTGCATTGCAATATGCACTGCATAATGCACCAAAACCAAACATTGGCTGAACAGATCCGCTCGACACCATACCTGTAACCAGGGGGTCACCCCCTCCCCCAGCCAGGGGTCCGACCCCCCCCCCCCCGAGAAGGTTCAGAAAACATTTTCGCGATTTTTTAAATTC
>JAQGAX010000322.1:0-18286 GCA_034698105.1 Plectus exinocaudatus | reverse complement strand
GCCAAACATAAGGGTGCTTATGAATGCAGCGTGAGACTAAAAAGTGATAAGTTCCACAGCAGAAGCATTCGAGTAGAGCAGAAGCTGGACAATTCACAGATCGCCGACGGATTCATAGCTTGTCCGAAAGAACACCAAGGACACTGCCTCAATGATGGTTTCTGCATGATGCACAATTCGTCAGAAAGCATCTCCTGCCTGTGAGAATTCCTCGGGTGAACTTTGTCATTTTTATTTGAAATTTGTTTGCTCTCAGGTGTCCGTACGATAGAATTGGCCCAAAATGCGAAAGATTCTCGAAAGGACCGGTTCTAGGTAAGCGACGATTGCCGTCAGGAGGCGAAAAGCTACTTTTGTGTCACCGTATTGGAAATGATATGATTTCCAGTTTCTCCTGAATATCAAGCTGCATTGTTGGCGATGTCGGCGACAATCTTTGCGTTTCTCATATTCATGTTCATCTGCTTCTGCTATTCAATGAAACAAAAGTCTGTAATTAAACTCTTGACATGCAGCTTTTTATTCAGTATGTTTCTGCAGGCGCCAGATCAAAAGACTACATATCAACGCCAGCAAATTGCGGTCGCCCAGTGACGCTGAACAAGAAACCAGCCCGCTGGACAACACAAACAGTCAAATAAATAGCGAAATATTAGCTAAACTGCAATCGATTGACCTGCGAGATGTGAGCTGTGCTGTGATTGATGTAACTTGATTTCTTCACAGAGCAAATGGTGCCTGGTTTTAGGACCAGTACTGCTGGAATTGCGGATCAACTCAACTGAGTCAAGTTAGACCAACCATCGAGGCCCTGACTGCGTCCCGCCGAGAAACCTTTTCCCGCGACTTTAGTCAGGCAACGGAATCCGTCTACAGTATGGCCAGCAATGAGACAAATGAAACGGCTAATAACGGTCTTTGAGTTCGTCACAAGTTCAGCGTTGAAATATGGTCAGATGGGGGGTTTGAAAAATTAGAATTATTTGTGTTGACAATTTTTTGATTTATTTTCTTTCGATTTCTTTAAAGCCCACCTCCACGCATCAGGTGCATTTTTATCTTCATATTTTTCGAAGTGCACAAGTACCGTAAACTACTTTTCTAAAGTATTGTTCATTTTTATATTCCTTTTTGTACAATACTCGGTGCTCTTGTATTCTACTGAAATACCGTTCATGTGAGGTGGTCCATAAATACGTCACGCTGTTTTGGGCCTTTTTCCGACACCCCCCCCCCCTTCACGCTTCCGTCACGCTGCAGCTGACCTCGGCGACCCTTCCTATAGGTCGGATTATACTTTCGCCGCGCGCCGCAGCAGCGTGCGGCGACCCATGCGATTACCAAGAATGCCTTATGATTTCTTGATACCTGCGGCAGGCATTCTTGGTAATTGTATGGCTTGCCGCGCGCCGCAGCGGCGTGCGGCGGAAGTATAATCCGGTCTTATGGTTAAGCATAGCTATAACGTCATAGCGTCTCGCGTCCGTCATAGGCCTTCTCAGACACCGCTTCCCTCGCAATGCCTGACGTAAGTTATGAATGAACCCTGTATTCTTGCATTATGTCCTAGCGAGATTGCGGTCTTTGTAATGTTTTTAACTAAAAAGAGGTGTAGTTTCGCTATTCGGATCGATCAGATTGTTGTTATCTTGGATTTTTCTACCACTTCGACTGAATGTTGCTTGGCATGATTCATTATTACCGGGTGCTCTCAAAAATAAGTCCTGGACGTATTATTAAGAAGTGACGTTTTTGAACCTTCACGTGAAATCGAAAACACTCTGGGCGTATTATCGAGAAATGACTTTTTTGAACCTCTCTACATGAAATCGGAAAATACGCGTATTTTCGAGAAAGGGTAAATATATGGTATAGCCGCGTATACCATTGTGAAACCATTATTTCTCATCAAAGTGTATCATAACATTTTCACATTATCATGGAAATTGTAGTTTCAATGGAATATTGTCGAGAAATAGTCTAATTTTGAGCAAATCTTATGCTTTGCAAGATTACAAAATGAGCCATGTTTAGGCTTTCAACATTAACTTTAGTTCGGAAAACACGTCCCGAGCTTACTATTGAGGCTTTCAAAAATACGCCCCGGAAGGCTTAATTTCGAGGGGGCGTATTTTCGAGAAAACCCGATACGTGTAATTCAAAAGACATCGATTAATTGTAATGATTCTGTTGATGATACAAAAATAAGCACGCAGTATTAACTACTTACTACTAGCAGCTATTTCACAAGTTTGCCTACAAAGTCTGTGCTAAATGAGAAAGTAAGATGAAAAAGTGTAACACATGAAAGAACATATCATTATTGTAGCTGTCACGATGACAGCCCCAGCTGTCATGATAGTGACGTATGTGATAAATTCTCTATTATCACCGATGGGCGTTTGATGATGCAGTGAGTTGGCTGAATGTGTAAGTTTTGGCGCATGCAATGACGCACACACCATTGGGGCCATTCATATATTATGTAACGCGATTTTTGGCCTCTTTCGGACACCCCCCCCCCTCCCGTAACGCGTGCGTAACACAGCTATCTTCCTTTTTGACACCCCGTACCTATGGACAATAAGCATAGGAGTGACGTCATAGCGTAACGCGAGCGTAACACACCATCTCAGCCACCCCCTCTGTCCGCGTTACGTAATATATGAATAGCCCCTTGGCGTACCTAGTGATCAATCTAAAACAGCGATCATTCCGAAAACGGCTTTTCTCTGAATGGTTTCTATTACGCGCCGTCTGCGTACGAGGAATGTTTTTCGCTATTGAATGAAAGAACTTTCCCACGAAATTTGATTCATTGTTTAATTAAATCATGATTCATCGCGTGTCAGACTACTATAGTGCTGTGTGCGAGGGTGGTGAATACGAATTGTGAAAAAACGCTAGAATGCAGAGTGACGTGATCCGGCAAGGATTTTGTGAGTGACAGAATACACAACTCGTCTGAATACCGATCGAGGTTGTACAATAGGTTCGCCCGTGTTGCGAAATCCCTTGTCACCCTGACTCTCAAATTGATGGCGCCGCGCCTATCCTCGTCATTCCACTGGCAAACCGCAGACGCGTAGGCCGTGGGAGGGCGCAGTCGCCTACCGCCCACTGGCGCGTAGCGTAGACACTTTCATTGATGAAGAATTTGCAGCCAGCTAAGTTGTTTGCGCAGTGACTGTGCCGATGGGCGGCGCACGTCTTTGTGGAACCCACTGGGCTATGGGTGGATCGCACACCTGTTGGCGTTAGCCTCCACACTTCCCCTTCGCCCTCCCCTGCGCTCTTTGCCGCTTGTTGTGATAGCCTCGCCTAGTCGGTCTTAGTCAAATTTATTTTCATTCGCCGCCCTCCCTATTCTTTAATTTTATGGTTCTTGAAACCAATTGGAACCCACGTGCTCTCTCTACCCTAAAGCTTCGTCACTATCCACATATTTAATCCATGAAATGCGTGCACACGCATGAACCAGATGCTTGCCTATATATACCCAATATGGCTGAGTGAATTCATATTTGCTCGCGGTTCTTATATTGCTCCGCAAAAAGCGGCGTTTGTGACACAGGTTAGTCATCCAATTCTATCTCTACTGCTCTGCTGTTAGCGTGGTATTCGCCTCTGATCTTAGTCTACGAAGTTATCTCTTCCGGATGCTCCCTCCCTCGCTTTACAACGCTGATAAATGCTAGTGTATTCGATTTGGTTGCAATCCGAAGGGTTGATAGGAAGCGCGCACTTTACACACCTGCCTAGTGAGCATTTCTACTTTATCATTGGTCGAAAATAGATCGCAAGCTGATCGTTGTAACCATGGTTTGTATGTGTGGTCTTTGAAATATGACCGAATGATATCGTCATCATTTGCCGCTTTTTCTTGATGACATTCCTTTCGCTGTTACGAAATAATACGTCATCGGCGGGTACTCGAGTCCTATTTCTAAGACGGCGATTAGATGTGTCTCTGCCTACGTCACTGCGTCAAATGCCGCTTACCTTCCTCTCGTACGCTCTGCGGCAGTCAGCGAGGTCGATGCGAGTAGTTTAAAGGGTAACCGAAAACTTGTCCTAGTACTGGCCTCAATCGGTCGTCCATCATTAGTCGATCGCATCTTTTGCGTCGAACCTGCGTGAAGTTTGTCGTTCGCAGCCACCTAGAACCAATCTTGCTCGCACTTACTAATCTGTGTCGTGTCGTCGGCGCGCGCCGCTCATTGTTCCGCTCTCGGCGTCTCAGCCAACTTCCACTACGTCGTTGTATTTTACATTCCACGCCCACCGCTCAACCCCCCTCGCAACGTCACAGAAAGAAATCGCCTCACGCGTCCGTTTGGCTATTCTGTCGTGCACCACATTTCTTTGGCCCGCGACCGGAACCGTCGCGCGTCGTTTGTGTGTGGGCTCAAGATGAAGGCTCGGTCGCCCTTCACTCACGGCGTCACAAACAACCACCCGGCTATTGGCGCTCGAGGTGACCCTGGCACCAGCCTGCCACTTGAATCTTACTGATTGTGGGGGCTGGTCAAACATTTTTGTTTTATAAGGGAGGCTATATGGATTTTGTAGTCAAGATTTTGTCAAGATTTGAAGTTTTTAGTGCTCAATTTATCGAGGCGGGGATCTTTTGTCGCCGCTTGACCTTGAAAAGATTGCAGCTTCGATAAATTAGTATGTTCGTCTGAGAGACCCTCAGATTAGCACATTATATCTTGCCGGTCAAGGCTGCCCATATCTAAGAGTGGGCCACCCCTCGCCTCGTCTCCATGCTATTACCCCTCCCCCCAGCCGCCGGCAGGTGCCAGCTATGGCCCAGGGGATTCATCGCTGACGTCATATTACGCCAGCCGGCAGGTATTTCGGCCTCAATGGCTGCGGTGACGACAACTCTTCTGAGCTTTTGCTTTTTAATGTCATCATATTTCGTCAAGAATCATATTGCATAACGTGGTGCTGACTTGGTCTGGACCAAACGAGCGGTGATGTACAAAGGCGGCGACGGCGGCCCGAACAGAAATGGCGTCGCCATTTCGGACGCCAATATCTAGACTCGTCCGGTTATAGCGTAGGCTTATCGCTCGGCGTCAATAGCACGTATTCGCCAGCGTTAACTCACCTCGCGTCGTGTCGCTTTGTGCTGTCGCGTTCGTCTGCGGCCGATGCCCTCGCGTACACTACACGTATAGCCTACCGTTTACACGCCCGTTTTAGACCAGCATTAGCTGCCGTTATTCTGCTGCTACTGCTTCTACTCGTTCTGAAAATGGCTGAACCTAAAAAACCTGAAGAATTTGAATTTGCTACTTACGAGTTACGGCTCGATCCGAGTAAGATCATTTGCCTGCATTGACCAATATCATTAATACTGTATATCGTCGAGCAATTTACTCATATCGTTTCTGATCTTCCGAATACAGTGTATAAGATAAAAAAGCGCACAAACATTTTTAATGGTAATTTTGGATAAATTGGATAAATTAAATAAAATGGCTGTCAAATATTAATCAATCGCGCTTTCAGCCGAAGGCGAATCTGCAAAAATTAAGGTGGTTCAAGTAGGCGCTGGAGAACCTTTCACGATGCAGTGCATTGTGCTTGGCGAGCAGCATGAAGAACCCGACCTCAAGTGGCTGAAAGACGGCAATGAAATTGTGGGCATCGACTTAATGACTGTAGCCGACACACCTCCCAGCGGCAGGTAAGAATGATTGCGACTGTAAAATTATGCAGAATTAATTGAGCTTTTGCAGCCCCAGCAAATCAATTGTTGTACAAGGTTTTGATGCAGCCAAACATGGGGGTGCTTATGAATGCAGCGTGAAACGAAAGGACGAAAAGTATCACAGCAGAAGAATGCGATTAGAGCAGAAGCCAGGAAATACACAGTTCGCTGATGGATTTATAACTTGCCCTGGAAGCCATCAAGGCACGTGTCTTAACGGCGGTTTCTGCATGATGCACAAGGCGTCAGAAAGCATTTCGTGCCTGTACGTTACTTCTTTCCGTTTTTATCCATTAGTGTTTGACTGGTGCGTAAGAACAGTGTTGGGCGCGGCTCCGGCTTGGCTCCGGGGACCAACAGCAAAAAATGGCCCTTAGATCGCTCTTATGACCCTTAGATAATGGCTCAAATTTTGCATGCGCAAAGGATCGGCTCCAGCAAGGTAATTGAGTCTCTTTGGAACCAAACAGCTGAACCGCTGGCTCCGCTACAGCCTCTGGAGCTGGAATCGGAGCGTGAGCCGAGCCGGAGCAGCGCCCAACACTGCGTAAGAATGCCACAGCGCAAATGCCACAGCGCACATACGGAACTCCTTGATTTCGCAAAAATTGCCGTTGACTTTTTTATCATGGATTCACGATGTTTACAGCTGCATAAACCAACGACAGGGCCAACGATGCGAATATGTTCTACCGACGCAGGGCGTTCGAATGATAGGTTGCGTCATTCATAGTTTGCAACAAATCGCTTGCATTTTCATAGACATCGACAATATCGCAGCAATACTCTCCCTCTGTGTACACAATGAAAGAATCGCAAATGAATGAATGATACGCCTGAATGTGATGATTAATGAGTAATTAAATATCGTATCGTAGGCTGAGAAAATATGCGCCGCTTTAGGTGTATGTCACAAAATGCCGGAAGTCGCTGCGAGTTCATCCCTGTGGACACATCCATACAAGGCGTGGTTTTATGTTAGTTTTATGCACGAAATTTTGCTGCACTATCCACATTCCGAACCTTTCTGTTCCTTAATGTACTTCTAATCCACCTCTCCACAATCACCCAGCATCGAAACCTCGCTTGCGAGTGAAATATTAAATTCTGTTTTTATTGTATCACGTACTGTAGTCCGACTGACTGTCTGTCCTATCTGTCGAGTGTCGATTGTAAATGGCACGGCTTGCCCGATTTCAGTTGCATCAACGACCACACCGGGGTCACCTGCCAGCAGAAAGAGAATTGGATATTGCCGACAACTCAGCGTAATAAGGCTTCTTCCTCTTGTTGACTGGGCTTGTCCTGTCTGGTGGCGTCTGTTTGGTGGAGGTTGATTGATTTGCTCTAACTTTCCTCCGCTTGCTTTACTCCTTGCTTTCACCATATGCACATTGATATCATTATTAATCTTGTGATTTCAGTTCCGGCCGAAGTTCGAGCGGGCATGATTGCGATGGGCTTCGCTGTTCTTGGTCTGCTTGCAATCGTCATCTTCGCGTTTTTCTTCATCTCAAAGCAAAAGTGAGCTCGAAACCACTGTCTAATCGAAGGATCGACTTTAGTTCGCGTTGTAGACGCCAAATCAAACGCATATCGGGAGTGGTCAGAAACCGATTCTCGAACGAAGAAAGCCAGTACACGGACGTAGAAATGAATCTATTGAATTACGAACGCGATCAACCAGACGGTGGAAAGAGATTCGTCGCCATTGAGACATCAGATAATGTACGTATGGCAATGAGTAGTTGGGGAAGGGCAATTTTGTGGCTTTTATGGTAACTATTAATCTATTAATCTATAAATTAATATAATTTATAATCGGACCCAAATAATTCCATGGCCATTACTTGAAATATACCTATGTTGCGTTTATAACTTTTTATTTTCGTCTGCATTTAGTATAATTGTTCGCAGTGTTTGTTTCGCTCCTCTGGCGTGTTACTCTCGCTAGGGTAAAAGAGCAGAAGTCGCTGAAATCGAACATCTTCAACGAAAATTATGAAACAGCAATTGCAGGTTCAATTCTGCTGGAACTGCGGCTACTCGCAGGTGTTAATCGACGGTTCTTATCAAAAGCGGCCGAGCAACGCGCTGATCAAGCGGCTGCCTGGATCAACTCGCGGGTCGCTAAGCGGCTCAACTCATCGGACGCCGTCCTTCCGCGGACCTGGAAACAAAGACCTGGTCGAGACGGGGCATGGCGCGACGCTCAACGGACCGGCCAACGGCTTGATGCGGGTGGCGTCATTGCCGACTACGCCGAGCGCTATGGGTCCTTTCTTCGAAGACTTCGACCGACATTGTCCCGACTGCCTCGCTCAGTTGCGGGCACATTACTATCCCGACTCGCCCGAAATGTACGACACACCCGCATTTGACGGGGTACCCAACGGCCATCACCAGCTCGACCATCATGCGCTCCTCAAGGACGTCAAGAAACACACCCCGGCGTTCCAGACGCAAAGTCAGAATCCCGCCGTGCGCCCGACTGCGCTCGATTTCAAGGCCAAGTCCAGAGTAAGGCTAAAAAAATTTTGCATTTCTCAGCGCTATTTAACCCAATTTTTTAGAGTCGTCTTCCGGGCGTGTCCGACGAGCGATTAGAAGCACCGCCGCGCGATTCTCGGAAGGCGGTCAGTTCGCCATCTTCTCCTAAATCGCAAAGAAGAATGACTCTCACGAGTGATCAGAACCATAAAAAACACAGCAGCACCATGAACACGCCAGTGGACCCTATTGTTCAAATAGTACCGTCCAATGGAGAGCAAATGGCATAACCCGCGTGCCTTCTGACAATTTCTCCATATTAGGCGCTGATTCGACCCGGAACTACGCGCGGCATTTGCTTTACGAGCTTCGGTCGTCCTCGCTGTGATGTCTGTCCCATACCGCATGCATTGTTGTTAAACTCGTCTGTTGTTATCTCTTGATATTTGCAATGTACACATCTGTGCGCGCAAACAATATGGAGCAATGTTGGATCGTAGGGTTCGCATAGTTCCCTTTCTGTTCATTTCGCTTTGCGCGTGGGTATTTATTCGCAAACCCGTTCGCTGTTTGCGTTTTTGTTACTGGCTGTCGCGCTTCTGTAAGATTTCGTCGTACAATGACGCACCACTCATGAATTTGTTCGCGATTTCATCTTGTGCTTCCTTGCACGATCTCTCGAATTTATAGTCCCTCAAACCAATGCAAGCGTTAATGTGTTTCATGTCGTGATGTCATGTATACTGTATAGATACTGTATCTGACGTGTTACTGTTTGGGGTTCATTCTTTTTGGCGTCATCACACAAAATATACCAATACGCTAAATTTCAGAGCACAATCGCGGCACGCACACAGTACAGACATGATATAATCACTGGTAATTACAATACAAATTCAGCCATATTGCATCGATCAGAATCAATTAGGACACGAAGCAAGCAAAAGCAGTTCAAAAAGGAGGATTACTGTACATTACTCACCGTTTGATAAGAAAGAAAAATGCGGAAGACATTCCAATGACACGGATATTGCGCACGAGCATGAGCAATGAACGAAGACGAGAAAAATGGCAACCATTGGAAGACATTTCACAGTCCGGCCAATCGAAGGACGTCCTCGCAGACGCGCTTGTACAGGAAGGCGTCGCCGTTCAATCGCTTCCGCTTGACGCCGACCATGTCCAGACTGTCGATCATCACGACCTCCATCTCCACCATTAGCAAAGTCCGACCGGTAGCGTCCTTCTTCTTCCCCGAAATCTTCCATCTGCAGAACAAGCGGGCTTCATATAAGGAATCATTCATGTAAGGAACCAATCATATAAGGAAGCTCATCAAATGCAATGGAAATTTCAATGAACAAGGAAGTGACTTAAAAGCAAAATATTACAAACCATTTCAAGAAAAATTAAATAATTCATAATACAGCGGCTTTTCAATGTCGAGCAGTCACTGAGAATAATAAGAAACTGCGCATACCCGATCTGCTCGCAGCTGATTCCTTTGTCTTCGAATACACGCTTCAATTCGCTTCGAACCAAGTCCGGATCGGTCGATGACGTCACAGAAACATTGACCATGTTCTGAAAGGTTCTGTTGCACATAGTTGCAGCTAGCACTCACGTCATTTTACGTCACAATTATCACGTCATTGTGTGGGTAATGAGGGCGACGGTCAATAAGCCCCCTCAACGAGCGTTCTTATGGTCCAACGCATCAAGCATCCAGGCACGTGAACAACGCCCATCGCGAACTAATAATGTCCTAAGTTATCAGCCGTTAAGCCTAAACCCACTAAACACTCAACTGTTTTGCCTAAACACTAAAAAGTCACTTAAAAAGACCTAAAAAGTCATCAGTATGCTCAGTGTCAGATAGACGATCAACAGAGAAGAGGGAAGGTCCGTTGACACCTTTGGTAGAGTTTAATTGGCAAATTGAATTTGAATGGTTTATAATATACGTTAATTGATACGGGAAATGTGATTGGAGTGGTTTACAAATAGTAACTATCAATTTTTCTCTTGAAAACGCGCAGCGCCTGAGCCCGTTGCTGCACCCATCTCATATTACTTGGAAGTTGCTCATGAACGGACAGACCCAAATCGTATGCAGAAGCGGTCAGAGAGACAGCGACACAGAATAACAGAAAAACGTACGCTGGTTCGTTTGAGAACGGCCGGAGCGTCCTGCCGGACTCGTCGCGGTGTAAGCAGGTTGATGACCTTGTCGGCTTTGCGCTCGAGCGAGGCGAACACGCGCTGACGTAGTCGCGGCGTCTTGGTGGCAGACCTCGGAGTCCGCTCGCCGCTACCCGAAGGAGACGCCGGCGTCGAGCCGCTGTCTCGCTCGGTCGAGTGCGATCTGAACGAAAGACGAGCAGTGAGGGTCAGTTGCCCAATTTGACTCGCGCAATTTACCTGCTATTTCTACTGCCGACTGATTCGGGCGTTGCAGCTTGAACAGTTGTTATCACTGAAAACAGTAAGAATTAACATGTATTAACCAGGGGTCGGAAATTGGGGGGGGGAGTTTCGGTTCTCCCCACCTACATTCACATTTTGGCGGAAAAATGTGAACTTTCGTTAATTTTGTTGCCTGATTATTTAAATATTTCGGCCGATTACCAGGGGGTTCAGGATCTTTTCTCAGACATGTACGGTATAAGCCGTGCTGCCAAAATGACTCGGCAATGGCCGATAGAAACTAATTGGTTCAGCAGACTCAATACGAAACGAAATACATGAGAAGCAAATCGGTGTGGAACCTTGCGGAGCTACACAGTATCAGGCAATCACTGATCTTCAAATAAGTCGAGAGAACTGCGCCTCACCCGTTGGCCGATGGTTGCTGTTCTTGGGCGTGGTGTAGACGCTCTTGGGACGGGGCGACTCGTCGGTGATCTTCACCGGGCCGCGCACTTTGACGGTCTGCGAGCGCGGCTCCAGGTTCTCCTTGTCGTCGGCGTTTCTGACGCGCGTTCGCACCGGGGTCACACCAGCCGGCATTTGCGGTCTCTCATTGCGCACATCGGTCATCACCATCGCTCCATTGTGCATGGCGCGTGCGTAGGACATGTGCTAAAAGAAATCAACACTGTATCAGTCTGATATCCATTTTAATTAAAAACGCTTCTGAAACGTTACAGATCCGTTTTGGTTTAAATATGCTACCAGTTAGTTTTATTTAATAATTATTTTATTTAATTTATTTCGCCAATATATTTTAATAATAACACTAACTCGTTCTCGGTTGTTTCGATTTTTCACACTATTGCTAAAAAATAATTCATAACTATTGCTAAACCGATGTAATGCACTAAGTATTGATACTAACCTTGTCAGTGGGTGAAAACGGTCGATTGAACACAAAGGCGGTATCCAGAGGGTTGTCGTCGTCGATGCCCGATCGTTCCAGGCCGTTGTCCAAGGATGAGTGAATCGTCGGCGATGCGACCAATGCTGCGTTTCGATTTGCCTGCAAATAAGCATAGCGTTACCGAAAAATTTATCGCTCGCGAAACAAATTTCATTCATTAGTCAAAAATACCTACGAGCCACAAACTCGTGACACGCCGCGATTAGTGGTTCAGAAATTGTAATTCAGGGTGCGCAGCAACATTACTAGCAGCGTTTTTTCGGAGTGTTCTATCATAAAGACCTCACATTCAGCACATCACTTACAATCAAATCGTCGGGCCGTACAAGTGGCAGAACGACTGGGCGACCTTTTCGTTTCTGCTGCAGCAAGAGAAAGTAGGTCGCGGTTGTGTAGTCGAATTTCCACTGAAACAATATTTTCATACAATATGTACTCTCGTGACAAAATAAGGAATCAACTGACTTTCTTCAGAGTGGTCACCATATCTTCGAACGACATGCGGTGGTAAGTGGCCAACTCCTTGGCGCACTCTTCGTCGATTATGTTTTTCTGCAAAGACACCAAATGACCACATATATGTTTATCAGAGTAAACACATACGTGGGTAACCCTTCATAAACAATGAGATTCACACAGGACAGGCCCAGGATATGGGATGGACATTTTTTGAAATTTACCCGTGTACGAGTATTTTTTGGACTCTCTCAGTCGATTTACTGGTGCGCTTCACACATACACGGGTTACGGTAGGTTGGCCACCCCACAGGATGAGTCAAAAACTTCCACATGAGTGAAAATAGGAAATAGAAGGAAATGTACGTCGTAAATGGTCTTCCACTTGAGCGGCTGCGTGTACTTCTTGTTGATCCACGGATGAATGAGCATGTCTTCGATTTTTATTCGCCGACGAGGCTCAACCTGCAGCATCGCCCGCAGAAGCGACCGACTCGCGCTGCTCAGCCACTCCGGCTCTTCGTATTTCCCCGTCGAAAACACAAATAAATTAGTCAGTCAGTCATGATTCCGCTATGTCGTTTGAGACTGACAAACGATACAGCGAAATCAGACCTGCAGCCAGGGGGGTTCAGGGGGTCAATTTTTTGGCGGTTTTTTAATTATCGCCGAAATCTCGACACGAAGGCACCGTACCGGCTACCCCCTGACCTTGGACATCAGTTACAGGTCTCAGAGGAATGTCCAATTTTGCGATCATTTGACACAATTGAACGCGTGCATTCTAAACAGGCAAACAGTCATCACGGCCAACCCCGACGTTCGTTAGACTTGAAAAAATCTTGAAGCATTATTGTCATGTTTCTGGGTATCTAGCGCACATAAAACGCGAGTGATTAAATATTTCGCCATGCGGCAGAATAAATGAAGAGATGATGACAGCTTACAGAGATCTTGCGATAGAGCTGCTGAATGTTTTCGTCCTCAAAGGGCAGCGCGCCGCAGAGGAGGGCGTAGAGCAGGACGCCCATCGACCAGATGTCCGCCTCGTTGCCCCGGTAGGCGGTGCCTTGAATCAGTTCGGGCGCGGCGTAGGCGGGCGAGCCGCAGCACGTCTCCAAATGGTTGTGCAGACCCTGGTCCGGCTTGGCGCACAGGCCAAAATCGATCAGCTTCAACTGCAGATCCTCCGTGAGCAGCAAATTTTCCTGAAACAGACAATTTACAAATATTTTTCAAGGCAAGGTGTTATGTCAAAATGCTCATCGGGTAAAACAAGCTGACGGTCATTATTAGGTAATCACTTGACGTAAACTTTCGTCAAAATGATGCAAACCAATAATTTAATTAGCAACCCGCTTACCGGCTTCATATCTCTGTGAGCAAATCCCATCGAATGGACGTAAGAGATAGCAGCGACGATCTGCCGAAAAAAGTGCCGCGCCTCCGACTCTTCCAGCCGTTCCTTCTTTACAATGTAGTCGAACATCTCACCGCCCGAACAGTACTGAACAACAGTCACTATCAACATGCACTTAACGGGGGACACTTCACAAAAATTATGCCTCCATGATAATGAAGAATTTTTCCGCCGTTTCAATGTAGTGATACAGCCGGCAGATGTTCTGATGGGCCAGGGTGCGCAGCGCTTCCATCTCCGTCTTCACTCGAGGCAAATCTTCCTGCAAAATGAACAATTTGTCAATTGGAACACATGGACAGTTGATGATAAAGAATAAGGGCGTATTGGACACAAAGTTTCACAATGAATTAAAGCTCGCTCAAACAACGATTCGTACCCCGATGGCGGCCTTGTCGATGATTTTGACGGCAACTTTCTGTCCCGTCAAAATGTGAGTGGCCAGTTTGACTTTTCCGAATCCGCCACTACCCAACTCTTCGCCCAAGATGTATTCATTCTCCAGCGCTCCATAGGACCGCTCTCTTCTGTGCGCCGACAGAGACATTTTATTCATCTGTATAATTTCGATAAAACTGTCGTTTTGATGAAACTAATTCACAGAAATACGCCGTTCCGATACCGGTAACTTGCTTTGTGCTTTGTTCGGTTCGGATTTGCGTTTTGAGTTTTGCGCAAATTTCAGTAGCGGCAGAGTATCGCAACGCGACTGTTATTGATAAGAACAGTATCGCTGATTGACTATCACAAATCTCCTGATGCTCAGTCGGGTTCAAAATTAGCGCGGCTGAGTGCAACCGCCTGCCTTCTTCGCGGGAACTCCAAACGCCATCGAATAGTGGCACAGGATGGACAATTGCGCAAGTTGACAGAGATAATCAGGTCATCTTTACTTTTCTCTCGGTCACGTTTGCGTTCAGACGCGTCCTGTGAACGGACTTGACACATTTTGGGCGTCGGTCAGCTGTGTGACTTTCTGCTCGTCGCGGCGGATGCGATCGACCGGAAGTGTTCCACCGCCATCCATCAGCGCTTCCGACAATTGGTGCTCCCGCTGGTTGTCTGATGCGCTCGCGTGAAGAAACATGACTCTTCACATCTTAGTCGTCACCTTCATCGTCTGCGGTTAGTACGATCAATTCATTTGCTCATTTGTGTATGTGCTTCTTGGGCTTGGCGTACGGTAGGAGTCGAAGAACAAATTGTCTTTTGTGAATGGCAGTAATCGCCGCGCACTAATTATCATTTAGAGAAAAATAGAAAAAAAGGGTTATTGCTCAGGCGCATAGCCAGAAATCGGAAACCGGGGGGGCAAAATCAATATCCAGGGAGGGGGCAAGTCGATACTTTTCAAAGGTATCTCCGAAAACCAGAGGCAAATACAAAAATCGGGGAGGGGGGCAATGTCCTCGCGCCCCTCCCCCTCAGCTACGCGCCTGGTTATGCTTGAGACAAGTTTTCCGAATGCTTGATTTTCTTTCTCTGTATGTTTCTTGGGATGTTCTAATGTCATTTTCCCTCGCAGTGCTACGTTCTGTTTTGTTAAATTATAACGGTTCATGCGATTGACCATGGGTTACTAAGATACTAAGGTCACCGGTATTTACATTTTGTGTGTGAACAATACTGCTGTCGGTCAAAATTTCTTGGCTATTATTCAGTTGCCTTCAACAAACCAACGAACGCCGCTGTTGCTGGGCAAATGCAAGGGAACAACTTGGCGTGTTTTCTGTGTAACTCGCTGTTCTCGGCTGCAAAGCACCATGCTGGACTCAGCGAAAACCAGCTGCGGATACTGCTGCAGAGTCGATGCCGCTATTTGGTCGGCTACGAGCCAGAGTGTAGATACTTTGTCGACTCCAATCTGCCCGAGATTTACTTCTCCCTCAACTACGACGTGTCTTCGAAAGACGTCTGCGTGTCGCTCAAGCTGTGTGACCCGCAAAATCCGTTTGCGCAACAAGATGTGCGAATGAAAACGGCGGTAACACCCTCACCGACTGATAAGCGACGCTTCAAAAATGGAATTGTACGCAACTATTGAATTAAGGACACAGGAACTCGAATCTTTTCCAAATTCAGGTCTTTATCTGACCTTACTTGATTTTGTCAGTAAGATCTTGTCAGTAGTCAAGCTTTGGGCTAAAGAGTGACTTGGATATCAGTTGTTGGAATAGGTGATAACTGCGCCTGAAATCGACTGCTAACTGCCAGTGTCTTGCAATGCGTCATTCTCGATATAGTCGCGATTTTAGGTGAAGAAACCAGTGTGTCGCTTTTGTGAAAAGATCATTTGGTCGGCCAAGAATTTCGCTCTGTCTAAAAAGGTTACCTCGCTCATATTGGATTCGCTTCGGGTTAAATGGAAATTTTTAGAAGAGTATTGAAGAGTTTGCCAATGCGACTTGCGAGCGCTTCGGATCGGGCACATTCGCCGTTGACTGCTTGAAAATGGCCGCCGAAAGGATCGATCAACTCGCTTATTTTGTTGATAAAAAAATCGTCGAAGGCACGTTATGTGCCAAAATAAATCAATGTCAGTAGCATTCTTAGAATGCATGGGCTCTGTTTTGGAATGATATTTTGACAATAAATGATTTCTCGCCCAAAATAGTGTTTTCTGAAATAGTATTTTCTGTTTTCTGGCTCTCTGAAATTTCTAACCGCATTTCGGATGTCAGCAAACGCTGTCACAAATACAGCAAGCTCACAAATGCTATTGTCATTACAGTATCAGTTACTGAAAAAGAATCATGCTTTGTGCACAGCAGCACCTTTCGTCCACTCCGTTCCCTCCGAGAAAAAGTGGCAAACTAGGTAGTAGCAGATGGGCATATTCAGTGTATACTATGATAATGATCGTCAATCACAGCAACTTGTGCCTGATTCCGAGATGGAGGAACTTCGATGAGGACAGTCGTTGGCGACGCGCTCGCGGACGACAGCTCTCGGTCACTGCTGTAACAACATCTGCACGCGGCAAACCTGGTCCTCAGCGTGCAACTGAGTGGCAATATTGAGTGGGATCGGATGTGTCTGCCGTCGCCCGGTCGAACAGGTGGAGAGCGGAGGTCATCAGCAACGTTGACAGGTCGTCGTATTCGTACTTCTCGAACGACGAGTGCAGGTCAGGCGGAAGAACGATTCGTAGATGAAACTGATAGGGTCGCGCAACTCGAACGCCACTGCCGAGCACTTGACGGCCGCCGCAATGAACCGCGGCAGGTCGAGGTCTACCTACGGAAGAATTTTTTCGTGCAGATCAGTCGGCGAGCGTCAGGGCACCAGAAGACGGGCACAAGAGGAGCAAGAATGAAATGATCTATTTATTCATTTCATTTTTCATTTATCCGTATAATCACAGAACGAGTATACTTCAGCTAAGCGACCGAATATCTATCGTGAACTACTTTCGCTGATTGCTAATTTAAAATTGCTAATATTTGCTAATTAAATGCCAATTTAAAAATTACTCCGATTTCGGATGACCCCCAGATCGACGAAATACTAAATTACAGCAGCACGATAACAACAAACGCAGAAAGCGCCACACAATGTATATGACAATAAGCACGGCAGTTAAAAGAATAGCAATCACATCGAGCGAATAGTATTGTATCAATCCCAAATGACGTGATTCGGGCAGCAGATTGTCTACGGTGTGAAACTTGGCCAAGTACTCGACCCACCCGACGGCCAGATCGGCCGAGCTAACTGGTTTCTCCCTGATCATCAGCGATAGGCGCTTTGCTCGCGCATTATAGCTGAAACAGTTGTTTTATTTTGAGCAAGTATAGTGCATGGTTACTGCTACTAGTGGTGACTAGTTGTTTAAAACTTACTGGTTGTGAATGTTTTCAAAATCATTTGATAACATTTTCTAGTTCAGCCTTTTCAAGTTCCGTATCAGTTCAAAAAACCCCGCCCGCATGAAGGCAATGAACCCCGTGTTCAAATAAACCCCGCACCACTAAGTCGTCGACAGAAATTAACCTATTTGAGCGGGTTCTATTTGAATGAATTCGGTAAACACGCTTTTGTTCATTTTGGATGTACCTCTTATCCTTGAGCACTTTGTCCAAAGCGGCGACGATGGACGCCTCGGTCAAGTCATCTTTGTCGAGCGTTGCGCCGATGCCGAGTCGTTCGACGCGCTTGGCATTGGGCATCTGATCGCCCCACAACGGTAGCACGATCAGGGGAACGCCAGAATAGGTCGCTTCCGTCAGGCTGTTGTACCCGCCGTGTGTGATGAATGCGCGAATCTTGGGGTGAGCTGGAAAAGTATTGGTCCATGATCAGGCACGTAGCTAAAGGGGCAGGGCATTCCCCCCCGGTTTTTCGGAATTTTCAATGCTAGTGCCTCAGTTACCCCCAGTTGCCCCCCCCCCAGTTTTCCAAGGTTGTCCTCCCAATTCCCAAATTTGCCCCCAGTCACCCGAGCTAGCTATGTGCCTCTCCATGATAAAAAGAGTAGAAAGCGCTCACCCAAGAGATCTTTCTGGGGAATCCACGTGACCTGCTTAACATTTTTCGGCAGTTTCGGTACTTCGCCGTCGATTCGCAGCAGAAAAGTGACGTCCGGAAAGCGACTGAACGCTGCGACAATCGCATTCTACAACAGAGATCAATGAAGCATTGACTGAATATTTGAAACTTCATGCCTTCATTTCTATTGGCATCAAGTGAGTACTGGCTACAGTACCCAAAGAAAACACAACCACTCCATTGTCAGATGTTTCGTTCATGATTTTGATCCATTCTGCGCTTAAAGGCTCCTCGTTTTGCATGGTCATACCACCTAGACAAAAAAGCG